>ML339831.1:0-46287 GCA_005239505.1 Nicotiana paniculata | reverse complement strand
AAGTGGGTGCTTGATGAATCTACCATGGGCCTCCACCCTTAAAGAGGTGATAAGTTACACGGCTTTTGTTTTGATGATTTGACAAACTTCATGAGAGAACCAGATAAGAAACCTGATACAATTAATTCTCTTGCGTTTAGAGTAACTAGTCAAATGTCAGGTTCAATTCTCAATCAAATCAGATAAGGGAACAGCATAGGGAACAGATATGGATCAGTTCCCTGGTTGTCGTGAAGTCAACTCTACAGTTGTAAAAGTTGTTGCATTGTACCGTGTGGCAGGCTGCTGCACTGTACCGTCTGGCAGCAATACAACAGCATAGTTGTAGTTTGCTAAGGCCAAACTAAAGGACACTTTATTGCGTCATCCTTGATGACATCACACACACATATTATCAACATGAGGCAAGGGATTTTATCTCTCCAACACTTGCAAATCAAAAGATAATATTCTTTCAAGTGCTAGTCACCACCTCTCTCTCGAGAACAAAGTTGCTGCAAGCTCAAGGATCAGATCCAAAGATTGGAGATATCTTAAGTCCTTAGATTTGTTGAGTCTTTGTTATTTTGTTCTTTATTTGTAATCCTACACTACTTTCAAGAAGTGTCTTTGTCTTGACTAGAGTTAGTCAAGTTTTGTTGCTTTGTAATAGAGTTATTGCAAAGGGCTTACAGTAGAGTTATTGTAAGGGGTAAGGGATTAAGAGTTTAATTTCTAGATTGACTAGAGTTAATCAAGATTTGTTGCTTTTTAATAGAGTTATTACAAAGGACTTACAATAGAGTTATTGTAAGGGGTGAGGGATTAAAAGTTTAATTTCTAGATTGCAATAGGTTGTAATATGAAGTTTGCTCGGTTTAGTGGAGTTGAAATCCTACTAGAGTTGGTTGTGGTTTTTAATCCTTTGAGCAAAGAGTTTTTCACGTAAATATCGCATGTTCTTTATTTACTGTTGATTTACTGTGGGAACAGATAGACAACTTGGTTAGCTATGCTGTTTGGTTTTACAATTTGTTGTTTACCGTGGGAATTGATAAAGAACCTGATTCTCTATACAGTTTGTGGACTCTTAGTTTCTATCAAGATAAGTTCGAATGATGAGAATAAAGAAACTCTTGATGGGGAGCAACTCTCGGTAGGAAGTGATTCCTTCCTTAATGGCCCTACATGTGTGTGTGTGGATTCGTTAGTTAGGTATGATGGAATGGATGATCATCCATCTACCTTTAGTTAAGCTCTCAGTTTCAAGCATTTGATAATGGAGGAACCCCTAGTAGCGAGCGTGTGAGTCCTATGCGCACATATTTGGTATTTTAAGAAATACTAAATGGTTATTCTTAAAATAAAAAAGAATCAATTATTAGACACAATTCTATTTTCTTTTTCTCTTTTGTTGTTGTTGTTGTTATTTTTTACTTAAAGAAAAAGGAAGAAACTTATGGGAGACATAGTGACATGTTAGTGTGTGCTTTGAACAAAAAAAAAAAGGTTAGTGTGACCAAAACCCAAAACAAAATAAGATGACCTAGAAATGTGAATGAGAAGAAACCATTTGGAAATGAACACATAATTTTCAAAATCTTACGATGAAAACTTCTGTACATCTTCGATTTTACATCACTAAGAAAATGGAAAGAAAAAAAAAAGTTCGGAAAAAAATGATTATAATCATCACTAATGGGGATCAATGGTATACAACCTGTCTAGACCTTGTTGTCTTAAAACTCCGGCATAGTCATTAGATAAAAATATAAAATGACTTTGTCTTAAATATTTAGGTGAATTAATAGGAAAAGAAAAAGATTGGACAATCCCCACTTAGCCTGTCATTTTTGAATCAAATTAAATTCCACTTAACTCACACTGCTTAGCGGTGCTCTTAAGCTTAACCAATATTATTGTGCTCCATTAGGACTTTAAATTTTCCAAGTCGATCAAGTAGGCAATTAACACTAGCACAGGTTGGGTTACGATTTTTAACCATTTAATTAATTAAGTGGGGTGAAATATACATCGTAATTGGGGTATGTTTGATATAATAGAAGTCATTTTTTAGGAAAGTATTTCACATGAGGAAGTCATGTTTTAGTGTTTAGTCGACAGAAGTTATTTTCAAAAAAAAAAAAAAAAAAAATTCTACTCACAAAAGAAGCACAATGGTGCAAGTTTTTTGACAAAAATATTATTTAAAGAGAGAGTAATAATAATTTTAACATTTCTTGACTTATTGCAACTTCGAAATATAGAGAGTTTACCAAATTATTGCCATCCTCCTCCATCAAAGGAATAGAATGTGCGTTACAGCGTTAAAACACAATTATCCAATTAAGGCTGCACAATTGGCAGATTAATTGCGCCAGTAATTAGTCACTAAGCTGAAATAATTAATGACCTTTTCTTTTTGGTAAAGAAGAAAGTGGTTCAATGGGAAGTGGAGAAGAAAAAAGAAGCCTTTAAATATTACTCCCTCCGGTCCACCATAAGTGATTTTTTAACTTTTTTTATGTGATCCAAAATAAGTGATTTTTCCAGATTTTAAGAATAAATTAATTATTTTTTACTACATTGATATTAGAGTAAATAATGTTGGAATATGTGTTAGAAGTGTTTATGTGAAGAGATAATAAAGGTTAATATGGTCAATTTTATTGTTAATTAATGTTAAAAAGGTAAATTTTTTAATGTGTGAAACCTACCAAAAAAAAATTTATAGTAGGAAGTAGTCCACATATTTCGTATGAAAATGTACATCCTTGGATATGATAATTATATTGGATTTACACTTCTATATTTTTATGTAATTATCATTAATAGACTTATGCCTTTTATAAAATCGAAATATTCCTTAAATTGGATTTTTTTGCCAATTTTATTTTAAACTTTTTTTTAGAAGAAGTAGTTAAAAATATGTTCATTATATCTTATAAAATATATAGGTGTATATAACCGTTTTAGGAATAGTTCAGTAATTTTAAAATGTAAAAGATTAAACTTTAGTAACTTTTATTTAAAAGATCTGTAAGTTAGATGATTATTTGAAAAATATGTCACTTTTGCCTTTTGAATTGGAACAAACAATTCTAATCAGCCCGCAAAGGCTTTACTCTGAAAGCCCAAGTCATACAAATCCATTGATGAATCCCGCGAAAAATATGGTTTATTTATGCAAGTAAAAAAAAATTGCAAAAATATGATACTTTTAGGAAGATCTTTAACTTTTGAACCCCGTTTATCCCATAGAGACATAGATATAACTTAAAGGTCAAAAGATAAAACGAAACATAATACTTGTTAAATTTGAAATTCTGCACATGAGACAATCGAGGACAAAAATATAAAATCATCCACTTTGAGGGCTCATCCAATTTATGGCTTGTAGCTCGTAAACAAGTTCTATCCCTTCTTTTTTTTCTTTTCTTTTTTTATAAAGAAAAAAAAAACAAAACAAGATTATTGCTCTTTACATCAAGAAGTTAACTCAAACATTTCTTCTTTTCCTTACCAGTCAAAAATTGGGCATTGGGGGTGTAAAAATCATTTTCTTTTGTATTTTGTTTTAATTGTGAAACTTTCTTAAACTCAAATCTCAAACAAATGCACCGAATGAATATCGTCAGTGAGGAAGTTGGCAGTCCCGAATGTCCTCTTTTCCTTTAGAATCAGTGTAATTCATCCTAAACTTAATTGAGAAATATATATTTTTAATTGCTCCTAAAAATAATAGTTATTAAAATGTATGTGTATATATATATATGTGTGTGTTTGTACATATAATATACGTAATTTAATATATTTTAGCGACCAAAATGCAATTAGTTTCGGCCGACCGGCCAATTTGTATTTTGTCAATTTCCGAGTTTAATCAGTGTGGTGACATGAAAAATAAAGCAAGTAGCATATTAGAGTGCACATGCATAGATAGCCATTCTCAGGAATGCTATTTAGAGATTAGCCAGTATTTATTTTGTCATAAAATTTTAAACTAAAAATCTTAACTCCAAGACATTTTTGTCATGAATATTTGAACCGAAAAACTAAAATTCAGAATGCCCCGGCAATAGCAGTCCTTTAAAAATGCTAATTTTAGTGTACACGCTTTACGCGTATTCCCCATCTTAATGAGTAATATATTGATTAAAAAGTTACATAAATATTATTCAAAAATAATGTTTAAATTATAAAATAGAAATGTAAGCTCCTAAGATTGATGATTATTTATCCTATATAACTAACTTAATAAACGAATTTTTTTCTCAAATTCACTTCAAACTTGTTCTATTGTCATAATCTGTTAGTTCAATTTCACATGTTGCCATATTTCCTTTTTACTTTTGGCAAGAACATATAACCCTTTAAGTTTTAAGAGTTTTTCTTAAAAGATATATTTGGAAAGTTATTATCAAATTCATTCGAAGAGACACAAATAGAGTTAATTAGCTATAAATTTTATTACGATTCTTCAAAAAAATTCAAATAACACAACAGATTAATTGTACATGAATTAATTATTTTTTAGGCTTAATTGTATATGAATAATTATTTTGTATAACTAGATTAAGAATTTTAAAATGCATATTTAATTGCTTTGCTCTCAACAATTTTTCGTGCTTCATGTACTTTCCATGAATGTATTTTTATGTTTACTCTTTGGTGATGATGTAATAAAATATGATAATCACGTTAAGCGTCTAAATATTACTTATATGGATTTGTTTTCAATTAGCACAATTTATATAAGGTAAAATGCTAATGAATTTTAAAGTCCTAAATATTAAGACTTTTTCCCAGTTTAATAAAAAAAGATCTAATAAATAAAATTTGAGTTGATTCTAAATTCCTAAATGTTAAGAAAGTAACTTAAATTATAATTTTATCCGATTCAAAATATATTTTTAAAGGGTAAAAAAGACGAACGACATTTCGCTAAGGGCCTTCGTGCTTTTAATATAAACTAGTTTCTCCGTACGTGTGTTGCACGTGTATGCCAAGTTCAATAATATTAGTGCAATATTACTAAATAATATAATGTCGCATATAGGGTGATTTGTTTGGTGAGATCAAACATACATACATCAGTAATTGAAGTTCAATTAGATGCATGCAAATTTTTATTTGTTTTGATTTTATGAGGTAAAAACATATAATGAAATGCATTTCACCTAATATTTTTTTATAAACGATATTCTTGGTCGGTGTATGTTCCTTTCATCCATTTTGGATTCTCTATCATGATCATAACTCTGTTAATGACATTAATCTCCCTCTTGAAAGTGCAACGCAAATAGACCATATGAGAAAACATATATTGTAGACATTATCCAACATTGAAAATTCTATGTAAATATAAATTCATCATCAGTCTCTTTTGAACAAATTTAGAATATTCGGTAAGCATAATTCACTTGAAATTATTCGTTGTCATGACACTTTGCAATGTTTGCTTCTTTAAATAGTACAATAAGTGTTAATATACAATTAGAATATAAATATTGACGTATTTGTTTTAAAAAAAAAGTATAAATATACACTAAGTATTGATATACAATTAGGATACAAACATAGATGTATTTGTAAAACAAATATTGTAAAATGTAGTTGTTTGACATATAGTACCTGATTGATGTCGAAGAGATATAGCTGAAGGCTAATAATTGAAGGTTGTATTGACTGACTGAAAATTTCTCCATAATATTTCTGGTGATTGAGATATTTCTTGCATCTTGAAAATTTTAAATTTCTTCAACGATCAATTTCACGAATTAATGTGATCTTTGATTTGTAAAACTTTATATTGTTTAAAATTTTGGAACACGATAAGAACATGTTTCGATCTCAAGCAGAGTTGCATAAAAATTAAACAATGTCATATGCAAGACGCCGCAAAGAGAATTGTAGCAGCGGTATATATGGCTTCATTTTTTAATCCTTGGTAGGGAACGCTTCCTCTCGAATGGGGCTCTATGCGGTGCGAATCCGGATATAGTCGGGCTCCAATGGGGGTACCGAACATCGGATGGGAAACCAAAAAAAAAAAAATTCATTTTTAATAATGATAATCAAAAATAAATATGTTTGTGAATGAATAGTTGTTACCATTAATGAAGGAGTATGAAGTGTTGATTGAGATTGTTTGTAAGTGTTATATTTCTTTTTAAGTAGGGTACTTGATTTAGATATGGAGATTGACTTTCATTAAGGGCAAATTGACCTTAAATTACTCAATCATAATTGCAAACAATTGACCGCAAAATTGTGGTTAATCCTATCTGACTCCTTCATAAATTAAAAGGACACGAGTTTAAAGAAAAGACTTTTTAAGAGTATTGGTTTTTTTTTTTCTTTTTATCTAGATTTAATTAAGATATTTAAATTATTTAGAACGGCATTTTAGTAATATAACTTTTAACTTTTGAGGTTCCAACTTTTATAATAATATAGATATAGATAAATTCATTGCCATAACTCTATGACATCCTTTCATTGTTCTCCTTTTAGGCAATAAAATTAAGAATTTAATACAAAAAACAGATATATTTAAAAATGACGATATAAATGTTTATTTGAGATGCACTTAGTGTTAACAAACTTTTATACAATACCGTCTAAGATTAAGTATTTTAAATAGAATGAAAATAACATGATTAAATGTCAAGGTAATCTGCGAAACAAATAAAACATATAGCAGATTAATACAAACAGAATATGGGGGATTAATAGGAAGTAACGATGGTAGGTAAACTGAGAATATTATAACATAAAACGAAATCATGTGAGATATAACTCCCAAATGCAATCAAGAGAAAATACAATAGATGATTTCTTGACATGTATCTAAATTTTGGTGAACAGAGTTATTTGATAACTTTGCTAATGAGAGGTATTAAGTATTCATTAAATAAGCGATGCATACAAACTAACTCGAATATTATGTACTATTAAAATTAAGAACATATATTATGTAAATAGCTAGGAAGATTAGGGGGGAGAAATTTAATAATTGAAAAATAGCCACAGTTTAAAAGTAATCGAAATTTAGCCACTTTTCGTGTAAAGATAAATCTGAACGAAAATAATGTTCAAAATCCGAAAAATATTCCAGCATAGTTCCAGTATATTATACCGGTTCAGCATAATATGCTGGAAGTTCATATACATGTGTTCCAATCTCCAGTATATTATGCTGGAACTTTCCGCGTGTTGGAGTTCCAGCATAATATGCTGGAAGTTCATACACAAGTGCACTAATCTCCAATATATTATGTTGGACCGATCTGTGTTGCAGCAAAATAGTGCCATTTTTCATTGACTTTGCAAACGCTGACTATTTTTCAGTTACCAGTCCGAAAATTGGCTAGCCTGTGCTATTTTTACAGATTAGGGTTGTCCAAGAGGGCAGCCCGATGCACAAATATCTCGCATTCACGCAGGGTCCGGAAAAGGACTGCACTCCAAGAAGATGTGATATAAGTAGTGTACCCTAATACAAATATCAATGACTGATTTCAATGCTCGGACCAAAAAATACATGAAATCAATAATCTAATTAAGAAGGTGGGAGGCTCTGAATGAAGTAGCTTTATTGCGATCCACACATTGTTGTCTCTGTACAACGTGCATGGTCATATAATTTTCAAGTACTCTCTCCTTCTTTGGAATCCTATGCTAGTATTACAATATTCCATCTTTCCCCCACTCTATGCTTGTTTTGTTCGATATCATTGTTTTTACCTTTATTTACCTATAATATTATTGTAATGTAAGTGATTATTTGGGAAAAAACTCATTTACAATAAACTCAATCGTTAATGTAATTATATAGTTACACAATAATGTAAAAATACATAACCTTAACCAATATTAAGTGATAAAAGTTTATATACAAGACGCATGTGTTATATTCATTGATTGGGGTAAGTTCTTTTTTCTGTAATGTCAATATTTATCGATTTGATACGTATGAACATCGAATCCAACAAATGCTAGTTGTCTTTCATATAATTATACTAGTATCTTAGTTTTCAGTAGAAGATTTTTTTTTATAAGGTTTTGGAAAAAATAAGGTTTTTTTTTTTACTTTTAGCCTGCGTCAAAAATTATTTATGGGCAGCCGAAAGTATATAAAACTTGTATAGTTTTTGTATATAACATACAGAATGTGTGTGTATATATTGAGAAAAGATATATTATTTTGCAAGCGGCTATACAGCGTCATTTAATGTATTAGTAGCATTCACAATAATGGTAATATTCTTGGCTATGTGTATTTACAAGAAAAAGACACTGGCGCCCATTAAGAGAAGTCATGAGACTCAAGAATTTTGTCAGTAATTAAAATTTAATTATTGTAAACGACAATTGATTGGTAAATATTTTTCAATTTACTAGCTCGGCATTTGTAATGGAACTGCTAAAAATTTTGGTAGATGCTTTCTGCTTTGGCTCTGGCCTCTGGTACTAGTGCTTATATTAATTTATTAACATTGCATTCCTAGATGTGCTGTTTCAGTTTATCTAATCGTAATTCATTAAACAAAGAGTTTAATGTATAATTATATTAAAATAAATACTACATTAACTAATATATGTAAAGTTAATTTAATAGGAACAACATCATTATTTAAATTGAAGAATAAAACCCTTTAAATTAAATAATTTAGTCACTTCACCTCTCTCTCTTTTTATATATATATATATATATATATATATATATATATATATATATATATATATATATATATATATATATATATATATATATATATATATATATATATATGGCAAGTTAAGGTTTTTTGCTTATATGATTTAACTTATATACAATGTAAAACATTCTTATATTACCGGTATAATCTAATAATCTATAGATTATTGGACTTATTATGATTTAGTTTGTAGAAGATGAGATTTGGTATAACTGGTAAAGTTGTTATCACGTGACTAGGAGGTTATAGATTCGAACCGTAAAAATTGTCTCTAGCAAAAATGTAGTATATACTGTAACAATAGACCTTCTTGGTCTGAATCCGCGCGTAACGAGAACTTAGCACGTAATTTAGTTACTACTTGTAGTTTGAGGTGAGTAGGTGACTAGAGTTTTAGAGAGCGTATGTATTCCTTTTCACTACGCAGTGAAAACAAGAACAAAAAGAACTGCTGGCTGCTAACGTGGGGCTACTACATGACCCACACCTACATTTAAGCCTCCAACTCCAACACAGAAAAAAACAGTTCACTATTTATTTCTTCCCTGTTTTCCAGGGTTTCACTGATTCAAAGCTTCTTCTTTTGTTTTCTTTTTATTATAACCAAAAAACATTTTTCTTTGTTGGCTGTTTCTTGACCCCTTGTTATTCTTCCCCTTTTCTTTAATTGAAGTTCATGTCTAATTTGTATAATCATAACTTGAATTTCTCACCTGCTAGAGCTGTTTCTCCTCATATTAGAACCAACCAAGATGTTGATAGGTAAATGACAAATCTTTGTTTTTTTCGTTTTTTTGAAACTTAAAGTTGAAAACTTTATGCAAGATTGATTCTTTAGCAAATTATATTGTTTTTAATTTCTTGTAGTCAGTACTTGACAGAGCTGTTAGCAGAAAGGCAGAAGCTTGGACCCTTTACTCAAGTTCTTCCAATATGTAGCCGACTCTTGAATCAAGGTTGGTTTATATCTTGAGTTGTTATTTACTGCTGTTAATATGTTTTTTTTAACAACTGTGGTGTCTAGGCCGCTTGCGCGCACCTCGACTAATTACACCGGTACTTAGCTACATACTGCTGTTAATATGTACTTGTTGCTTGTGCTGTTGTGCATTTCTCTGTAAGCTGAATACTAGTATTCTCTGTTTGTTAGATTGTCAGTGCTCTTAATCATGGGTTGAAGTCAATCTATACACTAATCTGTTAAGAAGTTTTCTGCTGTTGTTTCAACACATGATTATGACTGGACAACATCAATAACAAAGTTGTAGACTTTAGGCCAAATTGATCAAATCTACTAGGTTGCAGTGTGCTTTTAGCTCAAAGAGTAAGCAAAAGACGCAATTTGTAGTATGTGAAAAGAAATAAGAGACAAATGAGATGTGATTTTAGTAAGTTTTAGATGAAATGTGTATGGCTTGTTACAGAGAGACGAGTAGTTAGAATATTTAGACTTGCTACTGCTTCAAAATGAAATTCGCTTAGTTAAACAGTATCGTCACATGAAGGAGAGCATTGGTATAACTGATAAACTTGCTGCCATGTGACCAGGAGATCACGAGTTCGAGCCGCAGAAACAACCTCTTGCAGAAATGCAGGGTAAGGCTGCGTACAATAGAACCTTGTGGTCTGGCCCTGCTTAGTGCACGGGGCTGCTTTTTTTCAGAAAAAACAGTATCATCACAGGAAAAAATTAAGAAGGATCAAGTTTTGGTTTTATGTAATGATAAACTTATTTTGTCAACTGACAAATGCGTCACGACGTTTTGAAAGAGGTGGATTATAGGTTAGGATGTAACCTAGTGTTTCTTCAAAGAAATGTTTGTAGCTAATAGCTTAATATGTATGAGGTTAGTCTACTTGGTAAGTTGATGTAAATTCTGCTTAATAGCTTTAGTGATTCTCAAAATGGAAAGTTCTTGAATTTTAGTTTCAATCTCTTTGACAGAAATACTAAGACTTTCTGGAATGATTCCCAACCAAGTACTCAGCGACTATGACAGACTACAACGTGGAAGCCCTAGTCCTGTATCTTCGTTCGACATGATGCAACATGTCGGAGGAAAAGGTTTAGGTGGATGGAATGGGAATGGATGGAATGCCTTTCAAGAGGTCAGCTTATAATTATTTCCTCTTTGGGCACAATTTCTCAAATATTCTTTTCATTAATTCGGTAATGCTGCCTATTACATGTCTTATGTGTTCTGTCAGTAGGTGCTAGCTCATGGTTTCTATGCTAATTGAAACACTAACATGGTGTAATTGGAATAATAGTAAGTTGAAATGTATGGCATCCTCTTGTCATGACTTAATAATTTGTTTCATCGTATTGCTGAGATTAGGCTAACTTTATCTTTTCCTTTTTTAAGAGGACACCAGACCAATTTCCAATAATCCTTGTTTACAGAACCAGTATTTCAGCGTAGTCCAATATTTTTCTGGTTGCAAGAGCATGCTCCTTGATCCAATAATAGATCTAGAATCAGTTTAACCAAATATTGAAATGATAAATTGATTACAACCCGTGGATAATTGCAGTCTTGAAAGTACCCCCAAAATGAAGAAGTAGAACGTCGCTTCAGTCTACATTATGTGCAAGCTAAGACTTCGCAAGATAACAATTAGTATTAAGTGCGTCGGAGGATCACTAACTCACCGGAAGAATTAGTATAAAGTGAGGGATGCACCACAGATCACAAACTGCTCTCCAGTCTTTGATGCTGCTTCATAATTTTACATTTTAAGAAACCTCATTTTACGAGTTTGTAGACTATTAATTTTGGAAGCTATACAGCCAGCTGAAATCCATTTCTGGAGAAACTGACATTTGAAATGTCCTCTTTCAAAGTTGAACTAAAACAATTGCTTTAACTTTTAATCTTATTCTTCGCCGAAGCTGAGGGCTAGAAAAGTTCTTTTGTTTGTTTGAGAAGCTTGACTCAATTTTCACCCTATTATAGTTCACACATATCATCGAAGTATGTTGTTATTTGTCAGTATTCATTTCTAACAGCTTTATTTGACAGTAGAAAAAGCAAAATGCACCTTAGGTTCGGTAGTTACACTACCATGGCATCATTTGGTATAACTCTGTCCTCCGGCCCCGTTACATTTCCATTTCTCTTTACTGGATAACACTTAGTTATGTCCATTTCCTTATCTTGAAACATGAAAAGTACTTTTGAAAGGGCTTGGTCAGTCTTATCTTTGTGTCGCTATTTTATTGGTTCATGAAGTTTGAATGTCATAGAAAATTTTATGGGTGGAGTTAATAATTTGCATACACTTTCAGTAGTGAATGCTTGCACTTTCAAGCCTTTCCACTTCAGTTACATGCTCCAGGAAGACATGGAAACTCCCCCTCCCCCCCCCCAACCACCACCACCACCACATGGTGTTTTTTTCTCTTATGTTGCATTGCTGCTTGTACTCCTAATGCTTTGGTGGTTGTATTGATATCCCTGAAATTCATTTTGCAGCAAAGATTAGGTGTACCACAGGGAAGGCCCATCGACTGGCAAACTTCACCAGGAAGTCCAAGTTCATTTGTTGTGAAGCGGGTATTGCGTTTGGATATACCAGTCGACAGATACCCAAATGTAAGCTGACTTTATGGACTGTTGATATTGTTTATTGTTTCCATCTATTTCTTCATGGATCTAGTTTGGATTTACCTTTGAAATGATAGGTTGCATTATCTGTTGTAACATATAATGATGCAGTACGCGTCACATTTAACTCCACGTAATAATATTGGAAATGTCAATTTCAACTCTCAGAGATGGTAGTTATACCAATAATTATGTGATAACACGACATAATTAAGTAGTTCACTTAAGATGGAGGAAGGGAGTAAAGGGGATGTGTTTGAAAAGATTTTAATTTTTTGTCAAAATTAAGTGAGCAGTAGAAATCAGTTGCACTAAATCATATATTTCTCATGGCACAGTTCAACTTTGTTGGACGGCTTTTAGGACCTCGAGGCAATTCTCTGAAGCGGGTGGAAGCGTCTACTGGATGTCGCGTATTTATAAGAGGACAGGGTTCAATAAAAGACACTGAAAAGGTAAGGCCCTCTGGCTTTTTCTGCACACTGTCCTGCTTTTCGTCCAATTATTTTCTTATATTGCGTATGCTTCGTGTTCGTCTTATATTATTGAAGGAGGAGAGTTTGAGAGGACTTCCAGGTTATGAGCACCTCAATGAGCCACTGCATGTTCTACTTGAGGCAGAATTACCCATCAATATAGTTGACACACGGTTGAAACAAGCTAGCCAAATTATTGAAGAGTTGCTCAGACCTGTGGTAAGCACCTTCTCACTCCGACATATACACCTATAAGCAATTGCAGACAAAATAGTCGTTGTACAGATTACTTAACTGTACAATGAAAGAGTCAACATATGAATATTCAAATGGACAGATTGAAAGAGTTGACATATGTGTGATATATTTTGCTCTTCAAGAAATAATCTGAGATGATTACTTAACTGTTCAACTATCAGGAGTTACTTAACAGATTGAAGGGGGCGGGACATGCTGAATGAAACAAAAGATAACTCATGTGATCTGCTTAAGTTCCATACTTAAGACAGTGACTTACTGCCTAATTACTCTTAGAACTAAAACCGCATAGGAGAAAGGTTTAATGCAACTACTCCCTCTACGCAGAAGCGGATCCAGAATTTGAAGCTTATAAGTTCCTAGTGCAACCTCGAGTAAATATACAATAAGTAACTGGGTTCACAACCAAATATTTATGGATTTTAGTGGATTTTTTAATACATATACATGGTGTGGGCAAAAGCTACTAAGTTCCCTGGATCCGACACCTACTAAGCTGGATCCCCCCCCTACCTCTATGTCATCTTAGTTTGAGTCAACATGGTGATCTACTAAGAGAGTTGAAAATATATAGTAGTAGTTTAAAATGGTAGGTCAGAAAGTTAGTGTTAGAATTTCAAGGAATATATTGCTAATTTCATGTTCATTGGCCTGGAATTGCAGGACGAGTCGCAGGACTTGTATAAAAGGCAACAGCTTAGAGAACTTGCTGTGCTGAATAACAATTTTAGAGAAGAGAGTCCCCAACCAAGGGGTAGTGTATCTCCTTTTAATTCAAGCGGGATGAAACGAGCCAAAACTGGTTGGTGATGGATGCTAAGTTTTTCCTTTATTCGTGGTGCATCTGTACGCTTGGGATTAAGGCGTAGCTGTTAGTGATGGTGCATTTGCATAGCTTCTCGGCAACTTCAGACCTAAATGCAGCTAAGTTATGTGCCTTTAACGTGACGAAAATAGTATGTGACAAAGAAATGCAGCAGACTGAAGACAACATCAAACTGATTTCTTGACTGTAGTTGTTTGTGCTAAAGTAGCATGATTATTTGATTTGTTTGTTATTGACAAGGCTAGTTGACAAGGGTGGTTTCTTTTCCTTTTTGGGGTTTGTAATTTTATTACATCCTTTGTTAAATATAGATTGCTCTATGTAAATCCCATATTATGGATTTAAGACCATGTTATTTCTAGTGTTTTAAAAGGCGTTTTCGGGGCGAGGCGCACCAAAAACGCCTCGAGGCGATGGTTTGGGGCGGAAGTCTCAAGAGGCGTACGCCCAGCAATTCGGGGTGTACGCTCGGGCATTCGAGGCATGTTTCTTTAGTGAGACGTAAGCCCCAGAGACTTTTTCAAATTAAAACAAAATATGTTGAATAAATCCTTCATATATCCAAATTCTCAAAAGTCAGCTCGGTAATTACTCAAAAGTTTTAAAAGGAACTGAAATGTGTTAAATTTAAAAGTCAAGGTCTTTTTTGTTGATTGAAGTCTTAATTTATGGTCTTTCCCAGCTTTTTATCTTGTCTGTTAGTATGCTAATATCTTCCAAAAGCAACGAATATTCAATTTTTTTTGTTTACAAATACAAAGAGAACTTCATTCTCCTTCATAGCAGCAAGTACAAAGTTTAAATTGCTGGTTAGTCATCCTTTTTGTTTCTCCATGTAGAAAACTTTATTCTTTTAGACTCAAGTTACTTGTGTTTATACTGGTATATTGGAAACAGTCTCTCTACCTTCACATATTTATAGTTTTCTTCAACTTTCATGTAATTTTACATGTTTATAAATATTTACTGTAATTATATTATTTTATAAAATATTAAAAATTAAATACCTATGGGGCTTACGCCTCGCCCTTTGCTATAGTTTATTTCTTTCTTTTTCTTCTTAACTAATCTCTAATCTATGTGCATCTATATTCAATGAGAATCCAAATCAATAGTGACATTTCAAGTCGTTCATCTTACGAAGAGTATTATAAACATTTAGAAAAACATTAAAATGTATAGTTTATTGTGTCACTATAAATGAAAATAACGATTTGTTTTAAATTTAAAAGTTATTGTAATTTCCTATTCTCTAGTAAAAAGATTAATTTTATAACTTTGCACAACAACAGTATAACTAGTAGTGGTGAATATTTCAAGTTGAAGAAACTATTCTCATCTCTATCAAAATTATTTTAAAATTTTAAAACAGTTAAAAGTTGAAAACTAGAGTACGAAAATTATTGAATATTATGTGAGATGTATTTTTTTATAGTTTAGCTCCACATGTCTTATATAAAATTCTGAAAATAGAGTAATAAATTGCTATAACGGGATAAATTAATGTAGAATTTATTTAGTACAAATACACGGGATCCCATTATTTTCAACAAGAAAATTTAGGAAAAATTATGAGCAGAATAAAAAATTGGCCGGTAGACCGAAATTAATTATATTTGCTAGTCAAAAAGTATATATATATATTATCGGTTATTATTTGTTTGAGCTGCTAAAAATATATATTTCTCAAAAACAAATGAAGAGTAACTAAAGATGGGCTGGGCTGCGCTACACTTGTTGAGCCCAGAAGAGGGCCCAAACGAATTTTCTGGAAGAAGAAATTTCCTCATCCATCTACCAAATGCCAATATCATTCTTCCCCAATCTAAAGCCCTAGCATTTTTCGTCGAATCAATCGATCGGAGAAATCACCATTAAAATTCAGCTAAGCTAAGATGGGGAAACAACCAGTAAAACTGAAAGCAGTTGTTTACGCTTTATCTCCATTTCAACAAAAGGTAATGCCAGGTCTATGGAAGGATCTTCCAGGTAAAATCCATCACAAAGTCTCTGAGAATTGGATCAGCGCTACTCTCTTGCTCGCTCCTCTCGTCGGCACTTACTCGTAAGTATTCCAATAAATAAATGAAAATCAATTAATTTTGCCTTAATGCTAAATTAGTCGGCTATATGAATTTATATCCTCAGATCCATTTCAATTTCAATATGCAATAATAAGCCATGGAGCATTTAGCTTGAATTTAATTATTTTTGCCTGCTTATTATATGTTTCTGGATATGTTTTTAGATATGTTTTAAGGATAAAACGACTGAAATGTATAGCAAGCCAACTGAAGGCTGTATCTTAGAATAGAAGCTTACTTTTTCGTTTAATGAGGATGGTGTCCGTGCCTCAGATTGCGCACACCTCGACTATTCTACATGGTATCAGCTACTTGGCTTAGGTAGATGGGAAGAAATCAACTAGACTGAGAACTTAGTTGTTATTCCACCGGACACCTGCTACCTGTCTTAGGCAGATGGGAAGAAATAACCTAGAACGGGAACTTAGTTGCTATTCCACCCGATACCTTGAATCTGACTTAGGCAGATGGAAAAAAATCACCTAGAACGGGAGCTTAGTTGCTAATCCGCCTGATACCTTGAATCTAACTTAGGCAGATGGGAAGAAATCACTTAAATGGGAACTTAGTTGCTCAGGCTTTGGTTGGAATATAACATATGACCGTTAGAATAGCCATAAGACTATGATTGTCAAACACCCCCGTCGGCTTATCAGAGAGTCTGGAGGTAGTTGTGTAGACGGCCAATGAGATATGTGTAGCCTTTGCAGACTGTGAATCTTCCGTTCATCTATTTAGATGAAAGACAAATGTACAATGGCAATTTAAACTTGCTGAAAACATTTGCTTCTATAAATATTTAATTTCTTAAGCTGAGATCAGTGGGCTTACAGATTGAAAAGGCAAGGTTAATAAGGTTTTCCTTTGTTTTGCATAGTTCATGTTGGTGTGAAGTTTTATTTATATCTTTCTTCTTTTGGCTGGGGGTGGTGAGGAAGTGTTGCACATTGGTTCTTTGAGTAGAAAAAAGGTCGTCTTGGCAAAGCATACAAGCTTAAGCATCAGTTTGATCTCAAATTATTTTATTAGAAAAGATTTATATGCAGTAATAGGATCTTTTTTTATAAGTAAAATGCGATAATATGAAATATTTCACAGTTGTAACTAGATGAAGTTAGTTTGATTAGCTAATATTTGAGAAAATGTTCACATTAGTTAGATAATCATATACTTTCACATAAGTGTATATACTAGTAAATAGTTCAAGAACATATTACCAAGTTTACAGCTCTACTCATATCATGCTTCTTTAACTGAAACTTTATCTCTTCTTTTTTTTTCGCAATTCATTATATGGTCAAAGTAAATGTCAGCATCTGTTCTTCATCCGTTTGCTTTATTCTGCTCAACTTTGTTGTCTCCAAGCAAGTGAAAGGGACTGCTGCGAAAATCTTGGATTTTTAAAGCTGTAATCAATCGGAAGAATAAGATTTCAATCCGTATTAGTATTTGAGCTGCATTCAGACGTAGAGTAAATTGGTTTAGGTACATTAGACAGTTGAAGGTTATTAGGAGATTCTGGTCATTGTTTTTATCTTCTCTTGGCTTGTGCTTTTTGAGTCTCAACTTTGTTGTCTCCAAGCAAGTGAAAGGGACTGCTGCGAAAATCTTGGTTTTTTAAAGCTTTAATCAATAGGAAGAATAAGATTTCAATTCGTATTAGTATTTGAGCTGCTTGCAGACGTAGAGTAAATTGATTTAGGTACATTAAACAGTTGAAGGTNCCCCCCCCCCCCTCCCCTTAAGAGTGTGTGTGTGTGTGTATGGTTGCTTAGTTCATAGCCATGGTGTTTCCTTTTTTTTGATGAAGTAAGATAATATCATTGAAAGGGCATCAGGAAGATGCCAAATTACAAGAACAGAAATTATGTTAGCTCCCATACAAAAGACAAAAAACATTGTAAGCTCCAGTACAAGAGTACCTATGCTAGAACCAGGGAGCTAACAAAATCCAAAAAAGTGTCAACGCTATTAACATGGGAAAGAAAGTTCCAACTGCACAAACTAAATAAACATCTAGCTTTTAGGGAATGTGTTGGAGTTGATATTCCATCAAAACATCTGTCATTTCTTTCCTTCCAAACAATCCAAAATATGACTGCTGGGATCATTCTCCATATTCTTTTGATGGCTTTGTCAACTCTCCAAAAAATCCAGCTAATATAGGCTTCCTTGATGGTGTGAGGCATGATTCAAGTTATCCCAAAAATGGATAGGAAGAAGTTCCAAATATCAGTAGTGACCGAGCAATGAAGAAACAGATGGTTAACACACTTTCTGATCTCTGTTGGCACATATAACATTTGTTGACCAAAGTAATGCTCCTTCTGCTAAGATTGTCCTGTGTTAAAACAGCTTCATAGCCATGGTGTTTCCTTATGCATGCAGGTACGTGCAGCACTTCAAGGAGAAGGAGAAGTTAGAACACAGATACTAAAGTTCTGTTCGTCATTTGTATGGGGAGGACCTCTTTTCTATTACTGTTTTGAACAGGAAATAAGTCATGTTTTGGAACTTCTACCATCATTTTGAGGATATTTACTTTTATGGCCTATTAAATGCATCTAGTTGCTTTATGGTCTTTTTGAAACGTTTGTGCATTCTGAATCTTGTACTGAGTTTTGAGTTTGAAAAGAGTTCATAAACCCTCTCATATGTTTGCTATTACATCGAGAAATGTTTCATTCAGTTGTGCTGTGTTGCCCTTTCATCTTATTAGCATTAATGGGTTAAGTTTGAGAAGTGATGATCATAATCTATAGCTTTTCTTGGCATGCTTTTTCTTTGGAATGAAATGACTAGGCCAATGCGTGCTCTGTTGTGTGGCGTATACCAAAAAAATAAGAAATCGACTATGAACGGCGGTAAGAACCCTAATAACATCTGGAAGCACATAACGTCTTTTCAACCTATAGTTCGTTAATTCAAGTCGGGATGAAGTTAGTTCTTTGTCATTTTTTTGTGGCGTTGCAGCTCTGTACGGCCATGTTTGCTGTTCTGGATAGCATTTTGGAAGGTGGGGATGGCATAAAATTTGATTTCATTCACTGTTTATTGTACCCTAGCACTGTAATTTGCAATGGATAAAATACACTAGCTATAGCGTAACTCACTGTTTTCTCAAGAACAGAACTTCGAAATGTGTAATTTCTATCAACACAAGCTTTTGAGTTTTCTAGATAGTTGTTTTCCATTTCTTTATGTGTTCATTCATTTGTAAGCATGTTAATCTACTGTGCTACAACTTCACCGAGACTTCCATAAAAAAAACCAAAGGTGTTATGGCAAGTAGTTAACATAAATCTGTCAGTAATTTTACTCTTTTTTGGCTTACTGCATTTTTCTTAGCAACTGTAAAAAGCACTAATACGTACTGATGGAACGAAACCAATTCCTTGAAAACAAACGTAAACAAGCCTTCTTTTTTCAATTTTCATGGGCAAATATTAAAATCATTAGAAATTATTGGTTGAAGGGCTGATAAGAATGTGTTCTTACGCAGTCTGCAGTGAGACGTATCAGTTCGACAAAGATACAAGCTCCTAGATGTAAAAGACAGTTCAAATATAATTGAAAAATGTTTAATCGGATACTGATAAGATTCATGCATAGACAGAAGTTCAAGTCACAAATTTTCAATCAACAGAAATAGAAAACTAAATGTGCTATTTGTAGGATTATGCCACTTCAATTTGCTAAACAGCTTCTCTGTTGGATTATGCCTTCAATTTGCTAACAGCTTCTAGAAAGGCCCTTCCAGGTTGACGTGCAGCAAGTCTACCATGGCAGCCAAGAAGCTGCAAAAAACAAAAGAAATGGAACAAGTTCTCATAAGCAAATAAACCACTGGCAAAAGGATCTATAGATGAACAAAACAAGAATAATTCTTTCTTAATAAAAAAGGTTAAGAGAACAAACCTTTGCATTGACACCATCTGGGACAATACGGTTCTCTGACTTGTATTTCAGATAGTCGGTACGGCTAAACTTAGTGAACCCCCTGAATCAGAAATAGCACAGGTGAGGTTCAAGCACAAATTTTCCAACTGAGCATCTAAAACGACCAATATTGACTCAGTTCAAGTACCAAGTTTTGGACTAAGAAATAGAGGGCTGAGCTCAGAAGTCAGAACTATAATGAGACAACAAAAGATCGTGAAACTTTACAAGTCTAATGATGAAAAACAGCGCCACATAGCTCATCTCAAGAGAAGAAAAAAAGGGCAAAACTTCCAATTACAAGACAGACTTGGCATTGGAAGACTGAAATTTATGTAATTTACTGCAGGATATCTACTTAGAATGAATCTCCCTAAACTGAAATAACTAAGCAAGTGAAATATAGTATGATCTTCTTACATGCCAATAGTAAATAACAGAATAATCCTTAGAATGGCAAAAGTACGAAGTTCTCAAACAAAATGCAGAAACATAAAAAATAAAGTGAACCTTCAGATAAAATACATACCACTTTCTGCTGACAATGATCTTTTGTCGTCCAGGAAACTTAAACTTTGCACGGCGTAGAGCCTCTTGTGCATGGTTACTGTTTCCATCTTTGCAACGAACAGATAGAAGAACCTGACCAATTGCAACTCGAGCACAAACACCCTGTGGCTTACCAAAAGCTCCCCTCATACCAGTTTGGAGCCTATCAGCTCCAGCACATGACAACATCTTATTAATACGCAAAACATGGAAAGGATGGACCCTGACCCTAAGGTGAAAGGCATCCTTCCCAGCAGACTTGGTCATGTACTTGTTGCAAGCAATACGGGCAGCTTCAAGTGCCTCACTTGAGACATTCTCTTTCTCCCAACTGACCAAGTGTACACAGAAAGGAAACTCATCAACTCCCTTTTTCTTCATGCCAACATCATAGATCCTGATCTTTGGATCAGGGACACCACGGCAAAACCGTGATTTTGGGTAAGGCTTGTTCTTAATCTGGCGGTAACATCTTGCAGGTCCTGCACAAAAGAATCCAAACCATTAGACAGACAACCCTAAAATAAATGAGTTTTGAAAAAACAAGCATCTGGGCGCATAGTAGCACTATAAAAAACTACATTATGATATAATATATGCTGAAACTAGTTATGCCAAGACTCGTGGAGCTCTGAATAAGTTCTTTCATACATGTATCCGCAATCAATAATTAAATAATGATCAAGGCTAGTCAAATATAAAGATCCTATTCTTGGATAAAAATAAATTCAACTACACGGTCACATTTCATCACCTATTTCACTATGTAATCGTGCAAAAAATAAAAATCAATTCACACAAAGTAAGAAACGATATTTCTTTGACACAAAAAACAATGAGAAACTGCTCCTGTCATCCTCCTACAAACACAAAAATTCATCCTCTACAATTTCCCAAATTCTCGCACCTCAGTCTTTATTGGATTGGAAAAAAGAGCTTGCTTTGAAAAATAAACGTGCAAAAATGGATATTGGACAGAAAGGGATAAATAAATTTTGCCATATAATTCCATTTTCAAGCTACCATTTTATCATAGCTATATCTGGTTATTAATCGATTGACCTAAACGCCACTAATATTTTAGAAAACATGATACGAACTACCAATTTATCTAGCACAGATTCAGAAATGATCTAAATACTAAACATGGTACAAAAATCAATCTCAATTCAGAAATAGAGATTTGTGTTAAAGCCCAAATTTTTCAGATCTTCAAAATAATTATTGTAATGCAAATGAAGATAGAAAAAATGGCGTTAGAATGTGAAACATGGATTAGAGCAAATTTACTTACTTCTCCCCATGGCTAGCTTCCTGCAATTGAACTGCGGCTTGTAAAAGACAGAAGAAAGATAAATCCCTCTATATATAGTTGTGGAATTAGGCTTAGAAATTGTTTGGGCTTACGTCTGGGCATGCGTCACAAACGAGCTGGGCCTGGGCCGACATAGTTGGAAGACTAATTTCAAACAAACCAAGCCCGTTATGGCCTAAGTTACTCGACCGTCCTTGTGCTCTCAAGCCTTGATTTTCAAGTAAGAGCCACGTGTAGCGTTCAAGGGGCGAGCTAGCATTAGATTTGCGGGTTCGGTCAAACCCAATAACTTTGGTCCAAAACTTGTATTTGTCTTAAAATTTTTATTAAATATATATAAATTGTTAATTTATAACTCATTAATATAAACGACTTAGAATCCCGAACCCACAAACTTCAGATCTTGACTCCACCTTTGATTGCATTTACTTGTAGTAGGCCTTTGGACATAAATCCAATATTTTTTTCTCAAATTCTAAATTTTCCTAAAATTTGATTTGAAGATGAAGTTGTATTTGGTTATAATTTTTGCAACATATTTGGATGTATTTTTTCCAAAATCATAAAATATGATTTTATACCATAATTTGCAAAAAATATCAAAATCATTCCGACTTGATTATCCTAACTAAAACAAACAGCCAAACATGCAGATTGTTTAACTATACGAACAATCTCTAATAGAAGTTGTAGTGACTCCTTCAAGTAAAAGTATAAATTGTAGATCTCAATAGTGGATACCAAAATAGTCCAAGGTCACACAATCAGATGGTGGATAATTGTAGGTATTATCTAGGTTTAATAACTGATTGGGTCCTTTTATAAATTTCAAAAATATAAGGTAATTTTGTAAAACTTAAAAATACCAACTTTTCAATTGAAAAATTGGTTCTCATTAGTTTTACAAATTTGAAAATACATTCAAGTTGGATTTGAAAAAATGCAAAAAATTTATAACCAAACATTGTTTTCAATTTTTTTTTAAGAAGGAAAAAAAGTTTTATGTCCAAATGGGCTCGTAGCTTCCTGTTAAATAATACAAACTGTTTACCTTAGAATCTTAATACATAAACACCTAACCTATTCTTTATTTGTTGAAACACTATCAAAATTATGCTACAATATTGATCATGTGTAAGTTAGAAAGACATTCAATCGTGATATTATTTTAATACACTATACTATATATATATATATATATATATATATATATAGTATAGTGTATTAAAATAATATCACGATTGAAAACCTCGTCGGTCCCCGGTCGATGCGAGCCGGTATCGAGATACATATGCTCGATATCTGAGAACTTCCTCAATCAAGTGAAGAAATATTTAACTAGAAAGGCAAGAAAGTGGTGATACTGGTCCCGAAGAAGACATCACTACCCACGTGGAAGGATTTTTGAGTGTTTACACTTACCCTTTCACGCTGGGTCCCTCGATCCAGTTATTGTGGATTTCTGTCGAAAATACCAAGTAACCCTAGGACTAATCCACCCCTACTTTTGGATGATTGTAATTCTGCTACGATTTTTTGTGAGAAAAATTGACGGGCTCCCTTTCACCCTCGATCACCTTATTAGGTTGTACATCCCCGACTCTACCGAAGTGGGCTAATAAAGTTTCAGCGGCGGGCTAACAAGGCACTGATTTCGAGCCTAAATGAAAACAAAGATCGAGGTTGGATAGGTCGGTTCGTCCGAGTGAAGACCTCGGACCTGATTCCGGACGAGAGCATGTTGTTTCCAGAGAAGTGGAATATGAAACGTAAGTATGATTCCACTATTAGTTCAGACCTTCTATCCCTTTGCTTCCTTCGACGCCTTGGACCCGACTTGTCTACTTCTTGAGCTCTTCAGCCAGGTTCTTAATGAGCAGGTTCTTCTCAGATGATTCTGGTGTATAGAATACGGGCTGAGTGGAGTGAGGTAGGGTTTCCACGTATATAGGGTTATTTTGGTGACCGGGATTTTGGGTATAATGGTTATCATTGGAGTTCTAGGGTTCAGGAATGATTTGTGGGGCACTTTCAGGAGTATGGTAGGTGTTTTGCTGATATTGTGGAGGGATAGTTTGATTATGTGGAGGGGTTGTGTAATGGTGAGTTGCGGGAGGATTTTGTAGGTGCTTGTTGGGTGTGTTTTTCGGTGGTGTGGGGTTTTGAGTGTTTGAATGGTTGACATCTGGGATATTGAGTGTGAGGGATAGGTTTGCTAAGCTCCGGACCTGCTCGAGCTCACCCAGGAGTTCTAGTATTTTCTGCTCAAGTCGTGATACTACATCATTTGGGGCCTGAGTACTTCGGCCATTAGAAGCTTCTACATGTTCAACATGTGTGTTGTTGTCTCTTTTGGTGCTGTTCAAATCATCCATCTTTGCTTTCCCTTTGCCTTTTGGTGTACTTAGAGGAGGAGAAGGTGGAGGGCCCCTGGATCTAGTATGATAAGTTGATGATGCCAGTATGCATGAACCAACCTTTAGGGGATGGGAATAATCGAAATAAAGAAAGAAAAACAAAAGGTAGACAAGTCAATAAGAGTTATGAAAAGAGTATTTGCGGTATTTAAACACATATTGCGGAATGTAATTCGCGTCCTATTTTTGGAGCCTCGTTGTGCCCGAGGTAGGCCTAGAAACAAGTTGTTTTGGAGAACTTAGATGCCAATAATTGCCTCATTTCATTAATGTAAAAATAGATGAATCCAACACGACACTAAGATAATAAAAGATAAGTCACTACTAACATTTGGCCTTATTACATTTAGGAGAAAACAGGTAAATCTAATCTACTTGGTCCCAGAAGGACCTTCCCCAGTCTTGATATTTCTGACTCCATCAATCAGGTCCCCTAGTTCGTGCATCCCAACAACAGGTATACTCTTGGCAGATGTCCTCTCTCACTTCCTTCAGCATTCTGGAAGTCAACGACCCTCTTTCTTATCTTTCCTTCTAGCTCCATCAAACCCTGATCCAGATATTCTACCCTTTAATTTGAGGTGATAGCCATTTCCCTCCATTCCCTGATTAATCTCTTGTTTGTCTCGTGTATCTCCTGATGTTCGACTTTGGAGTCATGAATCCTCTTGCTTAACTTTTTGTACTTTACTTGGGTTTCTGCATCTTCGTCTATGACCCTGTTTCCCCGACCAATTCCTGGCTCAACTTTCCCAGCTAAGTTGTCCTCCAACCATGCCGGGTAAAAGGGTGCATGTCCCGCATGATACCTGTCTGTCTCGATGGTGTCCTTTTCCACAATCATCTTTGAGTGCCACGTATGCTGAGCTTAACACTTGTAAGGGATGTCGTCATCCTAAAAATCTACCCGGAAATTACCTATCCTTGCGACTCGTGGTATGATCTGCTTCTTGGCTACCTGCCTTATAACCCTGATGGGAACATAAGGGTATATTCCCCTTAACCCGATCAACACTAAGTGAGGAGTGTCCCTTGACCTGATGATAAACTCGTCAGTAGGGAACCATTCAAACATCCATTGAACATGATCCTCAGTCAAATTGTCGAAGAACTCCACCCATTACTTAGCACTCTCTGGTTGAGCAAACCTGTCCGAAATATAAGTCATCCGTTTAGGGTGATGGAAGGCAATATGGTCATTCCACACCTTTCGTGGAAACTCCTGGCGATATTGATCCTTTTAGAGATGCTCCATTAACCACAACTGCAACAACAAATTGCAGCCCTCGAAATGTTTAGACTCTTTCTGGCAGTGGTCCAAAGCCCGGTCGATATCAGTTATAATCATACGGACTATGGTGTATGTCTGTCTTTCAATTCCTTCCATTAGAGTCTTGGTGACCATAACCAACCTAGTGTGAATTCTTTCCCTTTTCGTTGGGAACACAATCATACCCAAGAAGCAAACAATGAACACGAAAACATTGCGGTGAATATGTCCCAAGGAAGTGATGGAAAAATCATCATGGAAAATATGGTAGGACTTTCTAGGACCGTGTCTCTCATACATGTAGTCAAATGGTATATAAGATTTCTTTAAGCACTCCAAATCGGCGTTCTTTTTCAGACCCATTATTTTTAGAAATCCCCTACCGGTACGATTTTCTGACACCAATAACCCAGGGTTGTCCCAAGGTAGCGCAGCAAATCCCCCGATTTCTTCTAGGGGTGGGGTCATTTCCATATCCCCAAAGCGAAACACTGATTTTTCATGATCCTAGAACATGGTTGCAACTTCTATCAACATGTTATTTAGCTGGATGTCTAACAGAGAAGGCAAATTTCCCAAGACCTTCTTCATATGTTTCTTGTCACTTGAGGAAAGATCTTCCCACCAATCTAGTAACAGTGGTGGTATATTTTGGACCATGCCGAACTTGGGGACTCGTGCCTCATTTTCAGCAAAACAAATAAGGTTAGGCCCTTTCCCCTCCAGATTCAACTATTTATATATCCATGATTAGCATATTGGCATTTAGTTCTCCAAAATTAATGCACAAAACATGGTTGCGTCCGTTGGGATTATGGAAACCCCGGTGGACTTTTGGATAAGGTTTGTCTTAAAGGGTTATTATGTGGACAACATACTAACCCGCTTAGGTTTGACCATGATGCATGTATGGTTATAATCAGAGTACGATTACTATGGGGGTCTAGACTGGTACCCTCAAGCGGACAACTTGAGGGGGAAAGACACGGAATCGTCGATTGCACCGCTGATCGACTAGTTTTACCGCAAATAATCCCTTCCGAATTTAAAAGGTGATATATAGGAAGAGCGCACACTCATCAAGCGTTGCTAAAGGATTGATTTTGCACGAGTGGAATATGATGTTGAGCATGATTTATGTAGCAGTAAATAGCATGTTGTCACGTATTTGCACGCTAGGAAAATAATAAATACGGTATTTAATAATTGAAAGACGTTTAAGAAAGAAAAATAAAGAAATAAGTCAATTTCTGCAGTAAAGGAAATCGTAAATGCTCAAAACAAGTAATTAAATTCACATAAGGGGAAAGGGAAAAGGTGCGTACGTATTAACAAAAAGAAGCATGTTTAAGACTAATTTACAAAAAGCAAGTTTGTTATGGTAAAAGCCTAAAATCCCCAGCAGAGTCGCCATGCTGTCGTGCCCCCCTTTTTCTCGCGAAATCGGGGTTTCGACATTCGACAACTCATTTCCTTTTGGAAAAGGGGGTATGGAAATTGAAGAGTCGCCACCTAACGGATTTAAGGTGCATTAGGTCACCTAATGCAAGTAACTCATGAAACCAGCCTACATTACAAGAGATTGGGTAATGGCTTGAAATTACCTCGAGGGGAAGGTGTTAGGAACCCCTCGAGGTCTACACCGATGGGTCCCGTCCAAACTCATTTTTTGGTGAATTAGTCATTAAGAAAATAAAGCAGTTTAATCACACATATGGAATATAAAAAAAACATGGGAATAAATGGGTCCTAGGTTTATTAGCCTATAGGATCACATCTGTGCAATACTCGGTAAACCTTCCTCAACTAGAGGGGTTACACATAGCATTAGCACACAACGCATCATATCCTTTACTACCCAATTACCCTCCCCTTGGCGGTTGCATAAGCGATTCTAATTAAATGTGCTATAGGCGTGCATTACCCGTCCCTTTTCTTGTGGCCCTGGAGGTGTTTAAGACCTCTAATTAAGGTGGTTCCAGACTCTCCTAAAGTGCTTAAAAGGAGAAAATCTAAGCGACAAGCAAGAACAAGTAGGACATTCACGTAAGGAACAATTAAAGGCTCGTGTTTACCTCCTCAAGTATGCAGACAATAACACATCTCAAACAACAGGATTTCAGACATTTCTAAGTCCTAAAATAGGATATCTATGTGAGCATGAAAATAGATTGTATGCAATAGCTATTAAAGTGAGGTAATGAAGACCTAATTAGTTTGCCTACTGATTTTAGGACTTGCTAAATCTGCGCAGTTCACAAATAATTAAACAAAGCACAATTTTACCAATTTTATAAGAGTTTAATTACACTACATGCTTGCTTAGATGTAAATATGGGATGTCCTATAAACATGATATCTAATTGCTATCAGATTCTTAGTACTAACAAGCGATTCTAAACATACGGTTGAGTTCGTTATGTCGTATAGGCATGATGTCTAGGTGCTGAATATTACAGAGCTGGTTTTATACACATTTATCTCTATAACATGATATCTAGGTGTTGGGATTGCTTTTAAACACTCTTATAGACAGGATAGTTGTTGATTTTACACGATGCAGGCGTGGTATTAAAGCGAATGCAATAGAAGTCCTAAAGCATGGTTTCTAATGCACATAGGAGAATGAACGTCTTTTGTTATACAATAACAGTAGTAGGTTAGTAACAAAATTCCTAGGTGGACATGGTTATGCAGAAATTTAGAAAGCAGAATTTCATAACAACTGTCATAATGCACCTACAACATATTTTTTTTAATATGCCAAAACAATCCTAAGATCATGGCTTCTAATGCAAGCAAATAAACCTAAGAACATTATTTCTAATGCAAGCAATTGTCATAATAATCCTAAGGGCATGATTTCTACCCGGTTTCCCCACAAAAAAAATTATATAAGAATCCCTTCCCTTTTTACTAATTTCCCCAATATCTATTTACAAGGATTACTATTACAGACCATATAACAAATGAATTACAAAATGAACAGAGCTATGTTATAGGGATCTTGAATAGGCCCAAAGTAAACCTGGAGAACCAAGCCTTCAACCAAGTCTAAAGTACCATATCTCATAGTGTCCAAGAAGGAGTATCCTGGTGCATCAGAGTTCCCAATGGCCTCAGGGACCCCGGACAGTGCTCACACAAAGATCCTTTTAAAAGAAGTAGTCTTTGTGCAGTGTGGAAGGGCCAGCCCCAGTGTGCTAGAGTTCGGAGGAATCTCATGGATTCCTAGGCAGTACACACACTGGAGGGGAATGATACTAAGTATTCTAATAGCAGGAGTAAGAGTGCTTGACATAGTTGGAATAACTTTAGGAACATAGTATAAAAGTAAAATCTTTAGGAGTGAAAATATTTTAAGAGTAGCAATAGTTCAGAAAACATATTAGGAGTGGAAAAAACATGTTGAAAACATTCTGAAGGTTCAGCAAACAACAACATAGTCACAAAGCATCACATTGCCCAGATTCAACTTCAGCTTGTTAATTAGTTCTAGGTGAACAAACAGTTACACGAAAGGGAGCAAGGGGTTGGGAACACAGGACATTTGAAACAGAAGCACATAATAAGAAGGGTGAAAGCAGTCATGCTAGTTAATAGGGACACAGAACAGACATGAATTAACTAGGGCATACTGATTTAAGGTCTAAACATGAGGCACTCAAATCTTACAATCATACTTAGTGATAGGATAAGCATGCTACTTAAGACAAGAGACAAGAAGGAACAGGATTTAAGCACTGCGATAAATATGTTGGTTAAACACAGTGAGACATAGGTCTGGATACAGAGGTATTCATGTTGAGTAATACAAAAAGAGCCACAGAAATGCAATCACACAAAGTAGCCATACTAGTTGGGGTTACAGGACAGGGAAGACACAAAGTAAACAGACTGTTTTAAGACCATATTGAATACTCAAGCAGAAGGGACATGCTGATTAAAACAATGAACAAGAGAGGGTGAAACTTAAGCATACTGATCAAAGCAGCAAACTGGAATTAAGTACATAAGCAATTAAACTAGTGCAGAAAGAGACATATATTTAACAACTATGGAGCAACAAAGAGCACATAGGTTTAAACTTCATATTAGAAGGAATGGCATTAGGAGCAGAAACATACCAGTTAAGGATCAAAACAAAAATTAAAGTAGGTAGAATTCCACAGTCTAGCCTTGGCTTTCAGCCGGCTAGACAAGCAATGAGCACAAGTAGCAGATAGAGAGAGATGAGAGAAAGTTTGTGTGTGTTTTTATGTTTTTTGAACTGTTGTTCGTGTCTGAGAGGTAAAATAATAGTGTATTTATAGCACTTAGGGAGTAGGACAAATAAGGTAAAGGAATAAAAAGTCAGTCAATTAAGGACAATCACATAATTACATAATCAAATCACATAAAGGGGGTTCAAAATAGACCCCTTAATTAGGGGGTAATCGATTAACGGTAACAACGTGGGTTTAATTAAGTCAAAGAGTCCAAATCATACCAAATAAGGGATCAGTAAGAATCCCAAAATTATACGGGCAATTAATTAAGGCAGAGATGACCAATTAAAGTCATAAACAAGGAAACAAATACAATCTATACACATGAATCTTAACTGTAATCAACAAAACCTTCAAAAGAATACTGATTTTCGGGAAAGAATATCTCGAATTTCAAAAATAGAAATTAAACTAAGTAAGACCTCACAGAAATATAGAACTTAGCCGGGAAAGCAGATTCAAACCCTAACAGAGATTAATTAGGGCAAAACCACAAAAATACTGAATTTAACAAGGAAGAATGTTTAAGTCCAAAAGATAGAGTAAACTAATACGACTGGTATCACAGAAATACCCAAAATCGAAGCAAAGATTGAAGAAATCAGTATATCATATAAAATCCACTAGGGTTTGCAAAAATCAGTCACGATGATGAAAGTACACTTATTAAAACACTGAGAGGTTAGAAAATCTTTGAAGAAAGTCTGGGATGAATCCTAGTTTAAAAAGAGTGACAAAAAATCCAAATTAATTAATTAAAACAGGAGATTTTTTAGGGAAACATTTAATTATATTCAAATCATAGGTGAAGGGTATATGTCAAGAACCCATAGATTTGTAATAAAACAAGGAAAGATCCTTACTTACAAACAACAAAATGGCCTGAGACAGACAAGTTTCGAACCAGAACCCATTGGATTTCCTTGAGATCTTCTCAAGGATCCAAGAAATCGAAGAGCCATGGCGTATAGAAGACCAGGGCTGGTCGGAGAAGACATAGAAACATCATAGGGAGGAGATTTATGTTGGTGACGACGTTTAGGGTTAGGGTTAGGTCGAGAGAAAGTTGAGAGACGAGGGAGACGATAACGACGGGGGCTGGGAAAGAATGAGAGGGTTTGGGTAGGTTAGGGGTTAATTAAGGTAAGGGTCATTGTGGATAGTTGATAAAAAAATATCAACTGTCACGATTGAACGGGGCTACTGGGTCGGGGTATGCAGATTGGGCCAAAGTGGTTTAGGCTAACCTTTTGGGTTAACATTAAGGGTTTTGGGCTGGCTTTTAAAGAGTCCAAGTCTGAAAAATAAAAGGCTATTTGTTAAATACCCAAACGATTGATAAAAAATATTTTATAAAATAATTAATAGATTATAAAAAAAATTCATGCATAGAAATGCTTTAAAATAATTACTCAATATTTTAAAAATACGATGAGCTATTTTCTGGTAAAATAATGTAATAATGCATGCATGGGCTATAAACTCAAAGTTATTGCAATTGTAACCCAAAAAATATAAATGTGGATATTTGTGCAATAATTTAAGCTTAATATGAATATAGACAACAAAATTCAACCGTGAAATGTTATAAAGTCATTTGTGATGCAATTTGTAATTATTTATGTAAATAAATACGGGTATAAATTAATTAAAAATCCATAGAAATGTAGAAATCATGGGAAAATGTCAATTGATGCAAATTCATAGTTTTGAAGGTATATATGTATTTGAAAAAATATTATAGGAAAAAATTGGGTATCAGCACAGCTGTTGCTTGGATTCCTGGTGTTGTCCCTCACCGCGAGAGCTGGGTCAGGAGCCTGATCGCGATATTTGTCACAGGGTCGGTGGGAGGCCAAAAACCATGGTAAGTCTCGTTCTCGTACTTAATCATCCCTTTATCCGTGGAGTCATCCCAACTCCTAAGGGAGGAAGAAGAAGAAATGAGGATGACTCCGATCTGGTGGCTCGAGTGCGAGTTAAAACCGAGGGTCAAAAGACCCCCAGATCGGTCGAAGTTGAAAGTACTCTGCCTTGGTCTGACCGGATTCGAGATGGGGATTCAGTTAGAATCCCTGAGCCAACTAGAGCCGAAGGTTCCTCACCTCGGGGTGAGAAGGCGGTTGGAAAAGCTATGGAGGCTGACCCCGAGGTTCCTTGTGATGAAGAGAACTCCCCAAGAGACCCACTTGGGGCAATAAAAATCAGAGACTCCCCGTTGCTTCCTTCATTTTCCGAGGGGATGATTCGGGAGGCTCGGGCCATGAAGACTCCTTATGCAGAAGGATCCCACGGAGGGGAGAATCTCTTCCGTGGTTATTTTGCCAGGGTCTAGGATGCCGCTGGCATGAGTGACTTGGAGATACTGAGGAAGGATTCGGGCGGAACTTCCTCGAGTTTCAGACTGTCCAGTCAATTTTCGTCCCCTAGTTTCAGCCCCAGGTGCAAACGAACAATCGTCATATCGATCCCGGAGGATGCACGAGTTTTTGTCGCCCAGTAGGGGTGGCCAGTTATCTTAGGGGTCTAGTCATGAAGGAAGAACAAGCCCTGATGGACGAAGTGGGTTCACCGTGTCTCTTCAATGAGGCACAACATGACTTGAATCGAGTAAGCCTTAACTCCCTTTTCCCATATCATACTTGTGTTTTTTCTCTTCTTGCCTAATTCCTTTTCTTCTATCTGTGTAGGCCTTGGTGCTTCATAATGAAGCTTGTTCTAGGTCTCGAGCAGAACTGAGCTGATACGAGGCCGATATTCAAGGGCTCACTGAGGAGAAGAACGCCCTTAAACTTCTCGGTGAGCAGAAAGAAGAAGAAGCCAAGGGCCTCCGAGCTGAGCTAGCCGCGGCTCAAAAAGAACAAAGTGAACTGACCGAGCAGGTAATCAAAATATTAGAAGCTTATGGAATCGGTTCGGGAGTGATGGCTAAAAATTCGATCTCACAGGTCCAGTAGAAGCTCAAGATAATCGGGTAGCTCCGCAGATAGGTAGATGCGGTGAAGGCCGAAACCATGGCGTGAAAGAAAAATATGGACTGTCTTGCCTCAGAGGATGAGTTTGCTCGAGCTCAGTTGTCCTCGACTGAAATCCAACTCCAGGGCATGAAATAGAAGAACTTGGCACAAACCAAGAAAATTGAGGAGCTTCAGGCTCGGTTGGTCGCGGAACTTGCATCGGCCAAAATTTGAGGCTGAGACGGCCAAGGTCGATGTTGAGGCAATCGTGGTCATCTACCGGTCCGACGCTGAAGCCGCTCAAGCTTGATACTGTTTACGCCCTTTGTAGTGTTTTATAATGCCTTAGCACGAAAGAAGGAATTGTTCGAGAGTTCGAACAATTTTGTACCCTTTAAGGTTTTCGAGGCTTGATATTATCGAAGCCCCTTGTAATTTTGCCCAGGGTAGCCTTTTTTAACCGGTTTATGAGAATATTCGAAAGCCTGTTTTATTACAAAATTCGGACGTCTCCGAACCGTGTCAATTTGGTCGTAGCCTTTTTAGTTTTGGATTTTCCTCTTGGGTTTATTTCCCGTTTCACTTTGAGTTTTCCCGAAATATCAGTCCCCGAGTGGGGTAGTCGTGGACTATAAAAATCGGGGGCTGCCTTTAAGGTCTTACAATCTCGAAGTTTTGATGATTCGACTTCGTCTATTTTTCGGACAGTAGTCCCCGAGTGTGGGGTTAGTTGTTTGAACTTTAGTTATCATCGACTTTTAAGCATGTTCTCACAATAGATCGAGAGTCGAAGTTGTAAAGTAAAATTTTTCTAGGGACAAAAATCAGTCTAAGGGAAAAAGAGTGCAATGTGTGCTTTCAGACCTAAAGACTTCATGTTGAAGAATCCATCGTCGTCCTCGATCGAACACCTGCAATCGGTTAGTTTAGAATATAAATGAAAATGGAAAGGTTGTACCTCAGCAGTAGTATCGTTTTAGGAGCGATATGTTCCAATTGTTTGGTAATTGCTCGTCATTCATCGTGTCGAACTTGTAGGATCCTTTTCTGATGATGTCAAGGACCTAATATGGTCCATCCCAATTTGGACCCTCTTTTCCTTCATTCAGATTTTGAGTGTTTAGGGTGACTTGTCTTAGAATTAAGTCCCCAATTTTAAAGTGTCGAAGATTGGCTCTTTGGTTGTATTACCTTTCGATCCGTTGTTTTTGTGCGGCCAATCAAACAAGGGAAGCCTCGCGTCTTTCGTCCAACAATTCTAGTTTTGTATTCATGGCTTCTTTCACGACCCTAAATCTACACTGGCCATGATGGCGCCTATCGTGGTACTAGACTAGCCAATTTACTGAACATAATACAAGGGACTTTCCATTTAAAACCATAACGCGATTTATCATAAATCTTCCACTTTTAATATTTCACAAATGCGGATAATCAATGAAAACATCTAACTAACATCCCCAAAACCCGGAGTCAACAGTCATGAGCAACTAAATGCAAAACAAAATCTAACACGATTTTTCTTAATATATCAAGTCTAGGAAAAATGTAAATAACGACAAAAATGAGAGGGAGAAGGGTGGGTATGGGAACGCCGTGCAACTACCTCACAGTATCCGACAAATCTCCACTGAGACAATCAAATCTCACTCGATCCGGGCACCTGGATCTATACACAGGGTGCAGGGAGTAACGTGAGTACACCAAATCAGTAAGTAAGAAATATAAATAAGGACTTAAGTGCAGTGACGAGCTTTTAAAATCATGTAAATTCATATAATAAACATCAGTGGAAATCAATAAATCAAGTTAGGGATCTACGTCCCAAAAGTTTCATAAAAAGTCCAGTTTTCCCTTCCCAAATTTCATATAAAACATTGGTTCAACATTTATCGTTTAGAGGCAAAAATGTAAAGAAGTGTGAAAACAGTAGTTTCATAGCAAACAAGCCCCTCAGGCACAGTGTCACTCACAAATAAAGCCTCTCGGGTAAGCCTCTCAGTCACTCGTGACTCATCTCTCGTCAATCAGCACTCACACTCAGCACTCACGCTCAATAGGTGCCATATAATAACTGTAGCGGCGTGCATCCCGATCCATAAATAGTCGACTACGCTCATTAGGGATGTACAGACTCCGGAAAGGATCCTTCAGCCCAAGCTCTATATCGATGCGGCGTGCAGCCCGATCCAATATATGTATATCGTTGCGGCGTGCAGCCCGATCCAATATATCTCGTTGCGGCGTGTAACCCGTTCTAATATAACGTTGCGGCGTGCAGCCCGATCCATCACTATCCTCACAATCCGGCTCTCGGCCTCGCTCACTCATCACCCTCACAAGCCACTCGGGCAACTCACCACAAATCACAGGGACTCATCCCAAAATATCTTTCATTTTGTTTAAAAACATGGTGATAAACAGAAATGAATAGTGAACAAGTATAAATCATGACTGAGATTATTTTTCTATCAAAAACAGTGAGAATAGTAGTAAAACACCCCTGAGGGTCCAAACATGTCGGCACGAGGACCCAAACATGGCATACAACCCAAAATATAATATAAATCTCTAAAATATAGAATGTCATATGATTCCAAATCAAATACGCGGCTTAATAGTCTCTACGGGACAGACCAAGTCACAATCCCTATCGGCGCACGCCCACACGCCCGTCACCTAGCATGTGCGTCACCTCATTTATCAAAGCAATACAAAATACCGAGGTTTCATACCCTCAGGTCTAGATTTACATTCGTTACTTACCTCAAACCGGATGAAAACTACTCCGCGGTACCTTTTCCCCTCGACTCAGCTTCAACGCGCCCCGAATCTAATCAAAACAGATTCATATCATCAAAATATTCTAAAGGAACAAAGCCCATTCAAAAATAACCGATTTACATCATAAATTCCGAAATTAGCCAAACCCGACCCTCGAGCCCACGACTCGGATTTCAATAAAAATCATAAAACTAAAATCCTTACGCTCCCACGAGTTCATACATACCAAATACATCAAAATCGGACCCCAAATGGCCCCTCAAATCCCTAATATATACTCTCAAATTTCAAGCCCTAATCTTCCGAAATTTTCCACTAAAACATGATTAAACAATGGAATAATCATCATAATCACAAGATACAAGGTCCATGTATCTTACCTCTCTGAACACACTTGATTCCCCTTTGAAATTCCAGCTCTAAGCTCCAAAATCCGAAAAATTCGCGAAGGCAACCTTATATAGGTTCTGCCCAGCAATCTCGCACCTCTGACCCCATGCAACGCACCTGTGGAAAATCCCTCGCAAGTGCGAATTCTCACTTATAGCCAATTTCTGCATTTGCGGTCCTCTACACGCACCTGCGGGCCCGCTGGTGCGATCCAACTTCCGCACCTGCGTTCCCAGGCCAGGTTCCAAATTCTGCATCTGCATAAGAGCTTCCGCACCTGCGCTTTCGCACCTGCGGCTCCCCGTCCACAGGTGCAGCCACACCAAAAGGCCTGCACCAACAACCATTTGTTGCATGTTTCTCCAACTTCCAACCTTCCAAAATCATCTTAAATCAATCCCGAGCCCCTCGGGGCCTCAACCAAAAGTACCCACAAGTCATATATCAATATACCAACCTAATCGAACCCTAGGAACAATCAAAATAATATCAAAACACCAAATCAAATCCAAATCCAAGCCTAAGGATTTCTAAACTTCCGAAATTCTCCAACGATACCGAAACCACCCAAACCACGTCCGAATGACTTGAACATTTGCACACACATCCCAAATGACACTATGGACTTGTTCCAACTTTCAAAATTCCATTCCGAACCCGATAGCTAATTTTCCACTGCCGACCGGAAATCACCAAAAGTCCAATTTTGCCAATTCAATCCTAATTCTACTCCGAACCTCCGAATGACATTCCGAACACACTCCTAAGTCCCAAATCACCTAATGAAGCTATCTGAGCCACAAAAACTGCATTCCGAGATCATTTACCTATAAGTCAACTTCCGGTTGACTTTTCCAACTAAATCACCAACCTAAGAGACTAAGTATCTCATTTCTCACCACAACCACTCCGAATCCGAACCAATCAACCCAATGCAACACAAAAGAGCTGAAACATACAAGAATGAATCAGAAATGGGGGAAACAGGGCTAAACTCTCGGAACGACCGGCCGTATCGTTACATTCTCCCTCTCTTAAACAAATGTTCGTCCTCGAACGGGTCTAGAAACATACTTGGAATCTCAAAAAGGTGGGATATCTGCTCCGCATATCCCGCTCTGTCTCCTAGGTGGCCTCCTCCATCGGCTGCCTTCTCCACTGCGCTTTCACTCAAGTTATATCCCTAGACCTCAACCTTCTGACTTGACGACCCAAAATAGCTACTGGCTCCACCTCATAAGACATATCACCCTCTAGATGCACCGAACTGAAGTTCAAAACATGAGATGGGTAACCAATATACTTCTGAAGCATGGAAACATGAAATACCGGATGCACGCTCGATAAGCCAGATGGCTAGGCAAGTTTATAAGCCACCTCTCCAACCCTATGAAGCACCTCAAAAGGCCCAATGAACCGGGGACTCAACTTTCCCCTCTTCCCAAAGCGCATAACACCCTTCATGGGTGACACTTTCAGCAGGATCTTCTACCCATCCATGAAAGATACATCCCGGACCTTTCGGTCCGCATAACTTTTCTACCTCGACTGCGCCGTGCGAATTCGCTCATGAATCAACTTCACCTTATCTAAAGCATCCTATATCAAATCCACACCCAAGAGTCTGGCCTCACCCGGCTCAAACCAACCAACCGGAGATCTACACCTCCTCTTATACAAAGCCTCATATGGAGCCATCCGAATACTCGACTGATAACTATTATTATATGCAAACTCCGTGAGTGGAAGAAACTGGTCCCATTAACCCCCAATGTCAATAACACAAGCGCGCAATATGTCCTCTAGTATCTAAATAGTGCGCTCGGACTGCCCATCCGTCTGAGGGTGAAAATCTGTGCTCAACTCAAACTGAGTACCCAACTCCCTCTGCACAGACCTCCAGAACTGCGATGTGATTTGAGTATATCTGTCAGAAATTATTGGAACCGGAACACCATGCCACCGAACAATCTCCCTGATATAAATCTCAGCTAACCGCTCTGAAGAATAAGTAGTACCAACAAGAATGAAGTGAGCGGACTTAGTCAGCCGATCCACAACAACCCACATAGCATCGAACCTCCTCGAAGTCCATGGGAGTCCAACTACAAAGTCCATGATGATCTGCTCCCACTTCCACTAAGGAATAACCAAACTCTGATGCAATCCACCGGGTCTCTGGTGCTCGTACTTGACCTGCTGACAGTTGAGACACCGGGCTACAAATCCAACAATATCCTTTTTCATCCGCCTCCACCAATAATATTGCCTCAGATCCTGATACATCTTCGCGGCTCCCGGATGGATGGAATACCGCGAGTTGTGGGCCTCCTCAAGAATCAACTCCCGAAGCCCATCTACATTAGGCACACATATCCGACCCTGCATCCTCATAACACCATCATCGCCAATAACTACATCCCTGGCATCACCTCGCCTGACCCTATCCTGAAGAACGAGCAGGTGTGGGTCATCATACTAGCGCTCTCTGATATGGTCATAAAGAGAAGACTTGGAGGATACACAAGCCAATACCCGGCGGGGTTCCGATAGATCCAACCTCACCAACTGTCCTGCTAAGGCCTGAACATCAAGTGTTAATGGTCTCTCTGTTGCTGGGATATATGCTAGACTCCCCAAACTCTTTGCTCTGCGACTCAAGGCATCAGCCACTACATTGGCCTTCCCCGGATAGTATAAAATAGTGATATCATAGTCCTTGAGAAGCTCCAACTATCTCCTCTGACGCAAATTCAGATCCTTCTATTTAAACAAGTGTTGCAGGCTACGATGATAAGTAAAAACCTCACAATGAACCCCATACAAATAATGACGCCAAATCTTTAAGGCGTGAACAATGGCTGCTAGATCGAGATCATACACCTGGTAATTCTTCTCATGAGACTTCAACCGGCGTGAGGCGTAGGCAATCACCCTACCCTTCTACATCAAAACACAACCAATGCCTATCCTTGAGGCATCACAATACACGGTATAAGAACCTGAAGCTGATGGCAATACTAACACTGGAGCTGAGGTCAAAGCCGTCTTGAGCTTCTGGAAGCTCTCCTCACACTCGTCTGACCACCTGATCAGAGCACCCTTCTGAGTCAATTTGGTCAAGGGTGAAGCAATAGAAGAAAACCCATCCACAAAGTGACGGTAATATCCCGCCAAACCAAGGAAACTCCTAATCTCTGTAGCCGAGGACGGTTTGGGCCAACTCTGCACCGCCTCTATCTTCTTCGGATCAACCTGAATACCCTCGTTGGACACCACGTGCCCCAAGAAAGCTATTGAGCGAAGCCAAAACTCACACTTGGAGAACTTTGCATAAAGTTCTCCTCCCTCAATCTCTGCAATACGACCCTCAAATGCTGAGCATCCTTCTGGATACGAGAATACACCAGGATGTCATCAATGAACACAATAACAAAGGAATCCAAATATGGATGAGATACGTTGTTCATCAAATGTATGAACGCTGCTGGGGAATTGGTCAGCCCAAAAGACATCACCAAAAACTCATAGTGGCCATAACGGGTCCTGAAAGCCGTCTTGGAAACATCTGAATCTCGAATCTTCAGCTGATGGTACCCTGATCTCAAGTCAATCTTAGAGAACACCCTAGCTCCCTGAAGCTGGTCAAACAAATCATCAATGCGAGGTAGAGGATACTTATTCTTGACTGCAACCTTGTTCAGCTGCCTATCGTCAATACACATTCTCATGGAACCATCCTTCTTCACGAACAACACCGGTGCACCCCAAGATGACATACTAGGCCGGATGAACCCCTTTTCTAGGAGCTCCTGAAGCTGCTCTTTCAATTCCTTCAACTCTGTTGGTGCCATACAATGTGGTGGAATATAAATAGGTTGAGTTCCTGGCACCATCTCAATGCAAAAATCAATATCCATATCGGATGGCATGCCCGGCAGATCAGCAGGAAACACGTCCGGATACTCACGGATTACAGGAATAAAATCGACAGTGGGAGTCTCAGCACTGACATCCCTCACAAAAGCCAAATAATACAGACATCTTTTCTCTACCTTACCCCGAGCCTTCAGGTATGAAATTACCCTACTAGGCACATAATAAATAGAACCTCTCCACTAGATTCCCGGACATCCCGGCATCGTTAAGGTCACGGTCTTAGCGTGACAATCTAGAACAACATGACATGGAGATAGCCAATCCATGCCCAATATCACATCAAAGTCAACCATGCTAAGCAATAACAGATACACTCGGGTCTCCAGACCCCCAATAGATATCACACATGACCGATACACTTTGTCCGCAATAATTGTATCGCCCACCGGAGTCGACACATGAACATATGTGACTAAGGACTCGCGGGGCATATCTAGAAAATGGGAAAAATATGATGAAACATAGGAATATGTGGAACCAGGATCAAATAAGACCGAAGCATCTCGGTGACAAACTGAAACAATACATGTAATCACTACATCTGAGGACATAACATCTGGTCTGGCTGGAAGTGCATAAAAATGGTCCCGACCTCCACTGGTTCGACCTCCCCTTCTAGGACGGCCTCTAGCTGCCTGACCCCCACCTCTCGCTGCCTAGGCGGGTGGTGAAGTAACTGGAGTTCATGTCGAGGGCTGACCCCTCTGCTGAGATGGACCCATAAGAAAATGAGGACGTTGTCTCCTCATACGTCCAAACTCTCCACACTCGTAACAACTCCCCAGTGCTGGAGACGGGGACCCCTAGCACCTGGATAACCTCCGAAAGAGTCAGGCATATATGAGCCCTGAACTGATGGTGCTCGAGATGAACTCTGAACTGGAAAAAAACTGAATGATGGGTGCCCATAATGAGAACTGTGAGGACCATGACCAGCAGATCCACCACGATAACCTGAGCGGCCCGACTGAATCTGCCTGAATGGACGACCCCTGCCGTGTTGGAACTTACCCCATGAAGGAACACCACCAAAACTACCAAATCCTCGAGGCCTCTTGGCCTGCCTATCATCTCGCTCCTAGAAATGAACTGACTCAATCTCTCGGGTAATATCAACAACCTGCTCAAAAGTAGCACCTGATACCCTCTCTCTGTTCATATGAATACGAAGCTGATATGAGAGGCCATCCACAAATCTCCTGATCCTATCTCTCTCTGTAGGGACTAACCAAATATCATGACGGGCAAGCTCTGAAAACCTCATCTCGTACTGTGACACCGTCATATCACCCTGTCGCAGCTGTTACACCCATAAGTTTAACAACCTTGATATCGTTATATATATATATAACGATATCAAGGTTGTTAAACTTACGGGGTGTAACAGCAACCGCTCAAACTGCATGCACAACTCCTCTCTACGGGACTCTCGAACATACTTCACTAAGAAGAGAGTGGAAAACTGCTGCCAAGAAAGGGGCGTTGCACCAATGGGCCTATGCCTCTCATAAGCCTCCCACTATGTAAATGCAGCTCCTGATAACTGGAAAGTAGTAAATGAGACCCCACTAGTCTCCAATGTCCCTGTCGTATGAAGCATCCTCTGACACTTGTCCAAGAAATCCTGGGCATCCTCGCCCTCAGCACCACTGAATGTCGGAGGCCGAATCCTCTCAAATCTCTCCAACCTACGTTGCTCGTCGTCATCCATATCTGGAACCACAAAATCCTGGGCTGGTGAAACCGGCTGAGCTGGAACTGCTTCTGGGGTCTGAAGCCTCTAAATAACCTGCTCAGGTGTACGGGCAGCTGGAGTTTGAGTGCCTCCCCCGGCCTGAGAAGTAGCGGCTGAAGTAGTAACAGCTACCGCCTGAGCAAGATTGGTGCATGTGGTCAAAATCTGCGCCAAGGTCTCTTGAAGACCCGAAATAACAATAGGAACAACTGGTGTCTAAGTTGGACCCACTAGAGTATCTGTGGTACTGACCTGATCTAGAACAATAAGTGGGTCTATAGGTACCGCCCCGGCGGCAGCGCTGACTGTACCTCTACCTCTACCATGACCTCGACCCCTCATACATCCCACTGGTGGCTGATCGCCCTGTCCGATAGCTCGTGTCCTTACCATTTGTGAGAGAATGAAACAATAGGAGTTTAGTTGCCAGAATCAAAAGATTCGCACGACAAGAATTCAAGAAATGTGAGATTTTCCTAAAGGTTCTGCAACCTCTCGAAGATAAGTACAGACGTCTCTGTACCGATCCGCAATACTCTACTAAACTTGCTCATGACCGGTAAGTCCTATTTAACCTTGGCTTTGATACCAACTTGTCACGACCCCAAATCTACACTGGTCGTGAGGGCGCCTATCGTGGTACTAGGCTAGCCAATTTACTGAACATAATACAAGGGACTTTCCATTTAAAACCATAACACGATTTATCATAAATCTTCCACTTTTAATATTTCACAAATGCTGATAATCAATGAAAATATCTAAGTAACATCCCTAAAACCCGGAGTCAACAATCATGAGCAACTAAATGGAACACAAAATCTGACATGATTTCCTTAATATATCAAGTCTAGGAAAAATGTAAATAGCGACAAAAATGAGAGGGAGAAGGGTGGGGCTGCGAACGCCGTGCAGCTACCTCACAGTCTCCGAAAAAGCTCCACTGAGACAATCAAATCTCACTCGATCTGGGCACCTGGATTTGCACACAGGGTGCAGGGAGTAACGTGAGTACACCAACTCAGTAAGTAACAAATATAAATAAGGACTTGAGTGCAGTGATGAGCATTTAAAATCATGTAAATTCATATAATAAACATCAGTGGAAATCAATAAATAGAGTCACGGATCTACGTCCCGAAAGTTTCATAAAAACTCCAGTTTTTCCCTTCCCAAATTTCATATAAAACATTGGTTCAACATTTATCGTATAGAGACAAAAATATAAAGAAGAGTGAAAACAGTAGTTTCATATCAAATAAGCCCCTCAGGCACAATGTCGCTCACAAATAAAACCTCTCAGGCAAGCCTCTCAGTCACTCGTGACTCGTCTCTCGTCAATCAACACTCACACTCAACATTCACACTCAATAGGTGCCATATAATAACCGCTGCGGCGTGTAGTCCGATCCATAAATAATCGACTGCGCTCACTGGGGGTGTACAGGCTCCGGAGGGGCTAACTGGCGGCGTGCAACCCGATCCAATATATCTCGTTGCGGCGTGCAACTCTATCCAATATATATCTCACTGCGGCGTGCAGCCCGACCTAATATATATATATATATATATATATATATATATATATATATATATATATATATATATATATATATATATAAAACGCCGCGGCGTGCAACCCGATCCATCACTATCCTCACAATCCGGCTCTCGGCCTCGCTCACTCATCACCCACACTCGGGCAACTCACCACAAATCACGGGGACTCAGCCCAAAATATCTTTCATTTTGTTTGAAAATAAGGTGATAAATAGGAATGAATAGTGAACAAGTATAAATCATGACTAAGATTACATTTTCTATCAAAAACAGTGAGAATAGTAGTAAAACACCCCTGAGGGTCCAAACAGGTCGGCACAAGGCCCCAAACATGGCATACAATGCAAAATATAATATAAATCTCTAAAATACGGAATGTCATATGATTCCAATTCAAATATGCGGCTTAATAGTCGCTACGGGACGGACCAAGTCACAATCCCTACTTGTGTACGCCCACACGCCCGTCACCTAGCATGTGCGTCACCTCATTTATCAAAGCAATACGAAATATCGGGGTTTCATACCCTCAGGTCTAGATTTACGTTCGTTACTTACCTCAAACCGGATGAAAACTACTCCGCGATGTCTTTGCCCCTCGACTCGGCCTCAACGCGCCCCGAATCTAATCAAAACAGAATCATATCATCAAAATATGCTAAAGGAACAAAGCCCACTCGAAAATAATCGATTTACATCATAAATCCCGAAATTAGCCAAACCCGACCCCCGGGCCCACGACTCGGATTCCAATAAAAATCACAAAACTGAAATCATTACTCTCCCCGAGTTCATACATACCAAATACATCAAAATCGGACCCCAAATGATCCCTCAAATCTCCAATATATACTCTCAAATTTCAAGCCCTAATCTTCAAAATTTCTCCACTAAAACATGATTAAACAATGAAATAACCATCATAAACACAAGATACAAGGTCCATGTAGCTTACCTCACTGAACACACTTGATTCCCCTTTGAAATCCCAGCTCTAAGCTCCAAAATCCGACAAAAATAGTGAAGAAATGAGTGAAAATTCGCGAAGGCAACCTTATATAGGTTCTGCCCAGCAATCTCGCACCTGCGACTCCATGCAATGCACCTGCGGCACCGCACCTATGGAAAATCCCTCGCAGGTGCGGATTCTCACTTAAAGCCAATTTCCGCATCTGCGGTGCTCTACACGCACCTGCGGGCCCGCAGTTGCGATCCAACTTCCACACCTGCGCTCCCAGGCCAGGTTCCAAATTTCACATATGCGCAAGGAATTTCGCACCTACGCCTTCGCATTTGCGGCTCCCCGTTCGCAGGTGCAGCCACACCAAAAGGCCTACACTAGCAGCCATTTGCTTCATTTTTCTCCAACCTCCAACCTTCCAAAATCATTCGAAATCAATCCTGAGCCCCTCGGGGCCTCAACCAAAAGTACCCACAAGTCATATATCAATATACCAACCTAGTTGAACCCTCAGAACACTCAAAATAACATCAAAACACCAAATCGAATCCAAATCCAAGCCTAAGGATTTCTAAACTTTCGAAATTTACCAACGATGCCGAAACCACCCAAACCACGTCCGAATGAACTGAAAATTTGCACACACATCCCAAATGATACTACGGACCTTTTCCAACTTTAATAATTCCATTCCGACAATGATAGCTAATTTTCCACTGCCTACCGGAAATCGTCAAAAATCCAATTTCGCTAATTCAAGACTAATTCTACTCCGGACCTCCGAATGACATTCCGAACACGCTAATAAGTCCTAAATCACCTAATAAATCTATATGAGCCACAAAAATCACATTCTGAGATCATTTACCTATAAGTCATTGATCACGCTCAACTATGTCTTGTAGAAGACTAAGCGGGCGTTGCAAATATAATCCGGGGTATTATGCCTAGAGTCGATCCCACAGGGAATTTACGTATCAAGAAAGCTGTTAGAATACTCAACTGTCACTTGAGGTTATTTAAATTACTATGCCTAAAGATTAAAACTAAAGATTAACTACGCTAAGGTGTAAACAATTATAATAAAGATCTAAGGTTATGGTTTCCCCCGTCGGTGAACTTACTTCTCGGATACTTCATATAGCTTGATTAGTTATTTCTATCAATAATGAACACTCTATCTACCATAAATCTCTCTCAAGTAATTATGATAATTGACTAGACGCACTCTCTCAAGTTACGCTAGCTAGATTGTATTACAGTTTACTTTAGATTGCACCCGAGGTATCGTTAGCTCTAATCCAACCTCTAAACCCTTGGTTATGACTTTCATCTATACTCCGGGAGTGATGTTGTTCAAACAACTACCTAAATATGCACTCTCTCTCTCAAGTAGATACATAATAAATAGGCACAGTTAATTGATGGCCATTCAATTAACTACAACAAGAACGTAGTTGAACAAATAGAGATTAATCAACCAATTAGAACTAGATTAATAACACAATAAGTTTATCCCTCGACGGGTTCTACCAAAACCCCAGATTAAAGAACGTAGCTAAACAAGTTCATAATAATAAAACCCAAAATAACTTGCATAATTAAACTACAAAGTAATGAAGAAAATCTGTACAAATTGATGTCTTGCCGTCTGAATTTCTTCTAATGTCCTCGAATCTCCTTGTAGTTGTGTTTTAAGAGTCTATTTATATGTTTAGGGCGAACCCCAACCGTGTAGGAGACTTCTATTTCAACCGGGAAACACTCAAACTCGTCAAAACTCGGATTTGGCCGAACTGGGAACCCCGGGCGTTTGGACCCAAAGGCCTGGCTAACGCCAGGCTAGGGCTGGCGTTTCAGCCCTAAAGCCTGGCTAACGCCAGGGTAGGGCTGGCGTTTCAGCCCTAAGGCCTGGCTAACGCCAGGGTAGGGCTGTCGTTTCAGCCCTAAGGCCTGGCTAACGCCAGGTAGGGTCAGGCTGTAGGGCTCTGTCGCNACATGTTAAACTATGCAATTTAGTCTCGCATCAAGACCCCACACTTAAATCTTTGCTCGTCCTCGAGCAATCAAACTACACTCATGTACACAACTTATTAAGCAAATCTCTTAACACGTTATACCAAGAATATTTAAAACATTTCAAGCATAAAGGTGTGACATCCTCGCCTCAATAATCGCCTCACAATTACCATGCTTTATTCATAATTCACTAACTACTCTAACTTAGAGGTCAACAACATTACCTTTCC
>ML339827.1:15904-136039 GCA_005239505.1 Nicotiana paniculata | reverse complement strand
ATATATATATATATTGGGCCTGAGGCCGTAGTCTATTTATTCAGATAAATAATTGGTTCATCATTCGGAAGAGGGAGTAGTCATAACCTTACTTCCTATGTTTAGTTCAGTTATCAGTTATCAGTTTGAGTTTCAGTATTTACAGTTCTTTCCTTCGGTTGTTTTACATACCGTGCATTTCAAATTTACTGATGTCCCTTTTGGCCCGGGTCCTGCATCTCGTGATGCAGGTAACGATTTACATGTTGCCGATTCTACTTGCTAGGACATCTCGTATCAGCTATCGGTGAGCCCAGTCTTTCGGGGCATTGTACCTCCCTATATGTGTTAGCTTTGTCAGCTACTCTTTTATATTGGTAGACTTTTTAGTAATTTCTGCATTTATGATATGTCAGTCAAACTCTTTATTACATCAACATGTTGAATGTGATACCACATGTTGATTCAACCACCCAGTTGGTTCGCTCGATCACATGAAGTCAGACACCGAATGTCGTGTTACGCCCAGGCCATGGTTCGGGGAGTGACAAGGGCATCACCCTCGAATTTCAACTTTGTTTCAAGGAATGTACTTCGTGTCAATAGGGTCTCGTTAGGTAAATTTTGTAAGGGTCAAACAGTCAAATGAACTGTGCCCACGTAGATTACTCGATCCCTAATGGAAAACATGTACGCATGTATAATCTATTGGAAGAAGTATTTCTCCTTGCCAAATATTTCATGCCTTAGAGTAAATTTTACTTTGCAATTTCATACTTTTGATCTATTGTGGAAACATGCTTAAGGGCCGATCAGAACTGAATTTCAAACAACTAACCCCAAACTCGGGGACTGCCGTCTGAAAAATCGAGATAATCGAATTACTAAAGCCTCGAGATCGTAAGACCTTAAAAGGGCAACCCTCAATTTCATAGGCCACGACCACCCCACTCGGGGACCGAAACTTCGAACTTGTTTGAAGTGTAACGATGAAACGAGCCCAAGAGGAAAATCCCAAGTTAAAGGCTTGGGCCAAATTAACACGGTTCGGAGACGTCCGAATTCCGTAATAAAAATCGGCCTTCAAATACTTTTATAAACCGGTTAAAAAGGCTACCCTCGGCAAAATGACAAAAGGGTTTCGATAATATCAACCCTCGAAAAACCCCAAGGGGTATTGAACTGTTCAAACTCTCGAACAATTTTTTTATTTAATGCTAAGGCATTACAAAACAAAGGGTTCTGATAACATATCGGCCAAATTAAAGAGCCTAAGGGCCATTTTATCTTTGAGTTCGAGAAATCATCCTCACTCAACTAAAACCTAAGGGTCACGCTACTTTGATTTAGAGAAAGTACTCGCTTATAAAGACTACAGTAGTCTGACTTCGATCAAGTTGCCTAATCTTCGAACTTATGAACTAAATTTTCATAAGTCATGAATGAAATAAATTTTTCACAAGTAAGAAAATGAAATATAGACAAGTCGGAAAGGAAATAAATCTATATATATATATATATATATATGAGAATATTTAGAAGTTCCGATCGGGATCCTACACAAAAGAACGTAAATGAAAAATCTTAAGGTTCCTAATTTTCCTCGGGGGAAGCTTCATCTCCATCAGGATCCCCCCATTCTTGGACCCACTCTTGCTCCTGAAATCATCATCATCATCGGAGGAGTCCAGTGCCTTAGCATCATCTTCGTGCTCTTTGGGCTTCTTAATCTCACCAGTATGATCGAAATCTCGAGCATAGATTTCCTTGAGGGTTTCCCTCCGAGATTGGAAGTTGGCGAGCTCAGTAATACAAAGAGCTGGAGTTTGGGAGGTCTTGGCAGATTCTCTTGCTTAAGGTTAAGCAGCTTCAGCATCAGATCGGTTTACGGCTACGATCGCCTGCGCCTCAGCCTTATCCTTTTCTACCTCAGATTTGGCCTTTGCAAGTTCGGTGGCCAACCGATCCTCAGGCTCCACTATTTTCTTGGCCTGAGCTGAGCTCCTCTCTTTCGTGCCTTGAAGCTTACTTTTAGCTGATGACAATTGGGCTCGGGCAGCTTCCTTCTCTGAAGCAAGGCAGTGCATATTTTTCTTCCATCCCAAGGTCCTCCTTCATTGTATCAACCTCTTCACAAAAGTGCTCGATCATCTCGATCTTCTACTAAACATGTGAGATTGAAGTTAGCTATCATTCCCAAAGCGATGTCATGAGCTTCTAAGATGTTCATTACCTGCTCAATCAGGTTGGTCTGTTCCTTATGATCCACATATAACTCAACTCGAAGATCCTTAATTTGATTTTCTTTTTGCCCACTGAGAAGTTTAAGGGTATTCCTCTCCTCGATAAGCCTTTGAATATCGGCCTCGTACCAACTCACCTCAACTTGAGACCTAGAGAATTATTCATGATGAAGCACCGAGGAATGCACAGATAAAAGTAAGAAGTTAAACAAAGAAGAAAAAAACAAGTATGATATTCATATGGGGAGTTAAGGCTTACCCGATTCAAGGCTTGTTGTGCCTCGTTGAAAAGATATGGAACCTCAAATTCGTCCATTAGGGCCTGGTCCTCCTCTGTGACCAGATTCCGAAGATAACTGGCCACCCCTATGGGGGAGGCAAAAACTCGCGTCGCCTCCGGGATGGAGACTACATTGGTTCGTTTGGTCCCGGGACAACCACTGGAGGTCAGGAATCGGTTGGTCAATCTGAAGCTCAAGGACGTCCCACTTGGATCCTTCCTCGGTATCTACAAGTCGCTCAGACTGGCGACATCTTTGATCCCAGTAAATTAACCACGGAATGGTGCTTCCTCTCTGTGGGATCCTTCAACATCGGGGGTCCTCATATCTTGGGCCTCCCGAACTGCCTCATAAAATTAAGGGAGAGTCGGCGAGTCTGTAATTTCTATTGCCCCTAGTGGGTCTCTTGGGGCATTATTTTCATCTTGAGGAGCCTCGAGACTGACCTCCATGGCCAGTTGTACTACCTTTTTGCCTTGGGACGAGGCACTCCCAGCTTTCACCAACTCAGGGACTCCACCCCAATCGCCTTCCGATGCCCCATCAGCTCGGAGCAGATTATATTTTGCTGCTACCGCCTTGGGAGCCTTCTGAGCCTCAGTACTTGTATTTGTCCGGGGCACTATCCCGGAGCCGTCTTCCTCCTACTCTTCTATTAAGATCTAAATTGACTTAGATGGAAAGAGGACAATGTCCTTCTTCAGCTTACGAGCCACCTTTTTCTTGGATTCTGGATCCTCGGAGGATGAGGTCCTTTTTCTCTTTTTCTCCTTCTCTAGTTTCGGGCTCAGGGTCAGTGTTTGTTCTTCTCCACATGGGGGCCTAATGACTGCATCTTTGCCGAGACTTGCAGGAAAAGAAGTGTATTAAATATGAGAGGAATATCTTAATCAAAGCACTATACACGTGAAAGAGGGGTTGCAATGATTATTGACTTCCCATAAGTCCTTTGATAAATCGCGCTATGCGCACTCAGCGTACGTAGAGGTCGAGGCCAGGTACCTGACCTAACTCTCGAGGTTAGAAATTTCACTGGGCATCCAAGCAGCCGCTGCTTCATAGAAAAGGATATCATGAGAATAAGCAAAGGAAAAAATAATGAATAGAGGCTACCAGTGGGATTGTGCTCACGCTTCATATTCCATTTCTCTAGAAATGGCATCTTCTCGGCTGGGATTAGGTCAGAAGTCCTCACTCGAACAAACCTACACATCCAGCCTCGATCGTTTTCCTTATATATGCTCGAGATCAGCGCCTTGGTAGCCCGCCACTGAAGTTTTATTAACCCTCCTCGATAGATTCGGGTGCTGTAAAACGTGATGATATGGTCGAGGGTGAAAGGAATCCCCACGACCTTTCTCACGAAAAATCAGAGTAGGATAACAATCCGCCAAAAAGAGGGATGCATTTGAACAAAAGTTATTTGGTACTTGCGACATAAATCAATAATAACGGGATCGAGGGGGCCCAGTGTGAAAGGGTAAGTGTAAACACTCAAAAATCCTTCCACGTGGGTAGTGATGTTTTCTTCGGGGGCCGGAATCACCACCTCTTTGCCTTTCCAGTTGTAGTCTTTCTTCACCTGCTTAACAAAATTCTCAGTAATCGAGTATATACACATTGACACTAGCTCGCATCGACCAAGGACTAACTAAGTTTTCTCGATCTTAAAGTCAGAGGTGATGACGCACCCCCTGGAAAGCACTCCTCAGGGCGCAGTTCCACCGACGCTTTCTCGCCGTCCGGTTGAGAAGATGAAGCAGTTTCCTTTTCAGGAATAGCTTTTGATGTTTTCGCCACTTGGTTTTGATAGATGAAGATGATAAGATTTGTTATTCTAAGAAGAGGATTAGCAGTGATAAAGAACTTGAAATACTTTGAAGGTTAAAGAAGAAAAGGTTGAAGGTAATGTTTGAAAGAGTGTAAACAGAGGCTTATTTATGGTATTCACGGCAAAGGTTCAACGACACTAGTTGCAGACCACCATCTGTCACACATTAATAACTTGGGGAACTGTACCGACGGGACATTTCTGTCACTTCCGTATCTTACGTCACGGGGGTGATGTCATGATAGGTCGAGGTGAAAATCGAAGGCTCAATTTGTTTTTTGCCACTACACTCTGAGAAATGAGGGGACTATCTTTATACGGTTAAAATCCGGTCCACCAAATTTTACTATTTGACCGAGACTAGGGATTTGTATCGGAGGTCGGCCCCGTAGTAGGTCAGACCAAGGCACGAGGACAAGGTATCGAGTTTTGAATTCGAGGTGCTTGTCTAGATCGAGACCAGTAAGAATCGGGGCCAAACAAGGTAGGCATCTAGCAAGATCGAAGACAACGTGTTAACAGAAGGTGAGATATTCGTGACTGGTCCTCAATCATGGCGAAAATCTTGGAACAGATCAAATCTAGAGTGGTTATTTAGCTAATCATGGGAACTCCTTCTGTAATTAGAACTGTACCATAAGTAGAGTTCCTCTACTATATACAGGGGAGTTCTAATCATTTGTATGACACATTGTTCTCGCATAAAAAATTAATATAATACTCTCATTAGCTTATACTCACTTGTTCATCAATTTTCTTTATTCTTAAATATTCTAGTATCAATCAGTTCGAGGGTACTCTAGCTCGAGTGATGAATTTCGTTTCAACAATGGTTTGCGTTACCTTATTGTTAATTTCTATTACTAATCTTCAAATTTATCAATTGGTATTAGGTTCAATAACGTATCCTTAAAACCATGTTATAAGTTTAATTGTTATCCAGTTTTAAGGGTAAACAAACTCAAACTCCTAAATTCTATTTTATTCGTAACAACGATACCTACATCTAGAAAGATAGCTGATAAGAGATTGATTGTGGTTGTGGAAGAGTTGAGTCAGAGGAACATGATTTTTTATCAAGCTTATGATGAGTAAATGCGAGGTTTTCAGTAGATCATGTGTGTGTTAAGACGTGTAAGCTTCTTGATAAGGAGCCTAAGGCATGTGGTTTAAATCAACGAGAGAATCAGAAGGTAGATACAAGTTTCAACAAGTAAGAGAAGCAAGGTGAAGAAGGCTACAAGGTACCCAATTAGTGAAGATTATCACTTTTTACAATTTATGCACAGAAATATAAGCATTTTGAGTTACCTACTGTAACAGAGGTATGTACAGCTGGCCACACCCATCTCAGTAATGTTTCATGAGAGCCAACATATATAGTTTAAGAGAAGGACGGGATATCAGGATCTAGCTGGGGTTAGAGTAACCCAAAATGGTGGATGGATTGTTAGCGTTAGTTAACATTCCGAAAGATATTGCAAATGTGGTAATAACTCTCCTTGTGAGACACCCAGATGGTGCATTATAGAATAGAACAAACTAGATATGAATACTAGAATATTCAAAAAATAATAAAGATAGGTACTTGAATCCTAGAAGGGATAAATATTTACCTTAGTATGGCTTCCGTCCCTAGTAAAGAGAGAGAATGTTAGGTGACCCGAGGAGCTAGTGGATGGAGAAAGGAGAGGTAAAAGCAAAAGAATATTTTGTTAAAGCTTTCAGAATAAAGTGATAGACCAAAATATTAGCAGGAGAATAAGAAGAGAGTAAATGAAGCATTATGAGCATTATGTGTTAAGTGAATGATAACGTGAAATAAAAATATGACAGGATGACAAAGTCAATAGTGAAGTGAAGTAAAAGACAAGAGGTGACAGGACTTGAGGCAATAAAAGAGTATAAGACATAAAGTCATATCCCCATTCCGAGAAATGAGTTGGTGCCTCCAACGTGTTAGACCCCCGGAGTAATTAGAAATCAGTATGGGCTAGTGAGTAAGATAAACTGGACATGAATTAGGGACCGAAGGATTTTATAATAATCGGCATTGTGAGAATTTTAGACATAGAGTTTTTGAAATAAAAGAACGGACAACAAAATAATAACCTTTAAATCTCGTTTTGGAAGAGTCTTCCTTAAAGCAAGCACTATGAGCAGAGTTAAGCTTAAGGGACTAAGTATGCCAGTTACACTAGGTGTCACTCTTGTGAGTAAGAAATTTTGTTTTCCTTGATATAGAAGGATCACCGCATGGCGAGTAAGAGTCGGTGAATATCCGAAAAGACGCCGAATATGAAGAGTGGGGGAAAGATGGTGTGATATGGTATTAAGTATGAGTTATATGGTTAAGGTAACTATGGAATCATAAAGGAAGAAGGCAATAAAAACGAGAAAGGGATGAGATTGCACTTATTTAAATCCCACATCTAGGTTACAACTCCAGAACATTACGCAAGCAAGATGATAGGGACGGGCAGTAAAGGTTCCCGACCAGGATGTTATTGATAAATAAGTACGAATGAATACTTGATATATAAGGAGTCAGTGCGAGAGGTAAGTCAAGACAAAGGGAATATCCCAATAGAGATCATGTAGAATATAGATATAAGAATGGACTAACGAGTAGTTAGTAGATGATTCAGGAAGAGCCTAGTTATGGCTAGACAAGAGAATACAGACAAATCAGCATATCGTGCAAGATAAACATACTGAAACCAAAAATGGTGAATTTTAGTCTCGCAGTTATGACATTGTAATCCTTGAGAAATATTCATATAGGAGTTGGGGTAGTTAAAGGTACCGTATTGGTGTTACGAAAATAAATGAGAGTGCTACTGGGAAGACAGTCAAAATATCAGTTCAGAAGCAACCCTGAAAGCACAAGGGCGTAGAGGTAAGTAACTAAGGATAGTTATAAGAGATGAAGAACATCGAAAAAATTTGGTCGAGTATACGATGTAATAAGCTCGCAGCTTTACAGGATTGAAAGGATCCTCCCAAAGTACTATAATGATAAACTAGCTGAGGAAATACGGAAAAAGACTTCAACCTAAGCATGGTAACTTGAAGAAAAAATGGTCATGTAAAAACAGTCTCACTACCACATTATATGCATTCCATAAGAAAGTGGCACCTACCGTGGCTAATGAAAGGGAAGTGAAAAAAAAAATCCAAAAATGAGATTTGTGATCATATGAGTTACAGGAAATTCTAGTATTTGTGGGCACTAAGATAAGCCAATTATTTAAGCAGCAAGTAGCAAAATGACCAGGAAAAGCTATTGTTTACATTTCAAGAAACCTAAGAAATAACTAAAGGAATTATTTTATCAATGACCCAGAGTTAGTTACAGTATAAATGCATTTATGATTTTGGAGTATTATCCATGCAACATATATGTTGACATTCATACAGCCGTAGAAGACTCCGTTATAAATTAAAAGAATGAATTGAGCCTGGGTCATAGACAAAGGATTGAATTGTTAGAAGAGTATATCATGGATATTTCATAATATCCATGAAAGGCTAACGTAATAACTAATACCCTGAGCCACAAATCGAAAGATAGCTTCAGCCTACGTAAAGTCTGAGAGAGAAGAGGAAACTAAGGAGTTACATCAGCTAAGTAAATCAGGAGTCTAATTATTGGACCTAGATAATTATAGAAATTGTGATTGAAATCATTGAAGAATAACTCTTAATATTAGAGGTACAAGAGATATAGTGCATCAACCATATTCTATAATAGCTCTACGATAAAGCTAGTTAGAATAGTACCAGCCTCATAGGAAGTCAGTATGAAGCTTCCGTCGGATTGTGTATGCACCACAGGTGCAAGTATTATAGTAGAGCTTCAAGTTGTGGATGTGAATTATACCTATGTGGAAGGAAGGTTATGAAAGAGGTGGAAGATTCGATGTGAGATTTTAAGGTATGTAAGGTAAAGGTAAAGAAGGTACGAGATACTCACGTGTATAAAGTTGTTAATAGTCCGTACTTCAGATATAGGACTAGAAGCACTAGGATTTGGTATCAAGAAATGATAGCAGTGTCGTTAGTGACATATCTACCAGCCTATGGCTTCTAGGTACCGAGAGGTCTAGTTAAAAAAGTAAAATTGAGTTAGAGACAATATGATGTCTCTCTTGAGGTTCCAGAATAACATAAGGAAATCTACGGTGCAAGCAAGTAAGAGGAGGCTGTGAGTAGTATAAATAGATATGTGTATGTCGTAAGCCAAAGTATGTTAGAGAGACAAAGTTTTAGGAAGACAAGAGTAAGGATAAAAAAGACGAGTGAGAATAGGCAAGTCCTCGGGATTATGCCCATCAAAACAAGAGAGTCAATGGTTTCCATAAGTTATAGAAAGCTTAGTATAGTATGAAAAAACTAAGAGGAGTCTAATACTAGGAACATTTAGAAGAGATGGAGTTCTACCCTAGTAGTAGAATAAGGGTGAAATTGTGAAAGAAAAAAGGATGACATTTAGACATTTGATTGAGTAATGATTTAAAGAAAAGGGACTTCATGAATTGCACGGGATTAAAATACCCCCATAAGATGAATGCCATTGGGACGCTATGAAATACAGTTATTGAAGTTGATCAGGCAAATCACTTCAAATTTTCCTCGATGCGAGGGGAGCCCTAGTGACAATGTATTGCGTAAGAGGTTTGAAGTTATCAGTGGTAGATTGTAGATCAACATTGAGGTGAATCAACAATGGATGGATAAAAGTTACAAAGTATCAGATGAGATTTGGTCGTTATTCCTAAGATGAACAGTAATGAGGAAGCATTAAAGGACTTAGATTTATACATATATGATAAGCAACGAGAGTAACTTGGAGTTTGGTAGCATACCTCAGTATCAATAAATCAGAGTAAGATTTATTGTATAGTATGACCTACTTAGATGTAGTAAAGCCATAGACGCCCAAAGGGACAACTTATCATAATTTGGTATATGTTCACAATGTGAGGCCTAGAGATTGGCTAAAAGCTGGATGATAAATGAGAGAAGAGTCACATAGGCGCACATACAAGGAAAAAGTCATACAAACTACATGATAGAAGGTAGAAATAGTTACGATATTGGAAAATATTCAACCACAAGTACTAGTGTGAAAAAGAGGGCTAAAGGGGGGAATGCCTGGCCTTTGGATTTATTCACAGAACACTTCCTATGTGACAATGCCAATATTAAAGTATTTGCAAGAGATATATATTATGACAATGATAAGTGGATCAGTCAACATTCGAGGACGAATGTTCCAAAGGGGGAAATGATGTTACACCCCATGTTGCCGTACGTGAAAGTACGTCGTACGTCAATTGATTTAAGATTGGAAATGAGATTCTCTTTGAAAGTATATAAAGTGATCTAATAATATTACATCCCGTATTTCTGTTCGACATGAAAATGACTAGGTTGAGGATGAATGCACTTAAACATTAGAAAGGATATTTTGGACAAATAAAAACGATTTGCTTGCTTACCCAACGTGCCTGCTTCACCAACTTACTTTCTGTCATACTTTCTTGAGCTACTGGACGCATGTCTCAATTATTTAATGAGGAAGAGACACATGTCTAAATTATTTAATGAGGAAGAGATACATGTTTCTAAATGAAAATAGACCAACATGAATCACCTACTTGATTAAGTAGGTGAAAAGTAGGTGCATCACCTGCTTAGAGATTGTGGATCAAATTAAAAGGGAATGGAAAAAGATAGAGATGGGCCAGTCGTGGGGCAACCCAAGACCCATATTCCTAAGCCCATTAGTGGGTCCATATAAACATAGATATACCTCAATTTCACTTAGAAACCAATAAATAATCCCTCTCTCTTTATTACAATGTGAAGGAGCTCCAAAATATCAGCCCAAGATCTCATCTCAAAGTTATCCTAGGGTTCAAGACCAAATTCACAAGTTGGTAATAAAAAAGGCTCAACCTAAGCACAATGACCTGAAGAGGAAATGCTCGTGTAACAATAATCTCAAAACAACATTGTATGCACTCCATAAGAAAGTGGCACCTAGTGTGGTTAATGAACAAGGAGTAAAATCAAAAGTGATATTCAAGATCATATGAGTTGTATGGAAGTTCAATATGTGCGGGCACTAAGATAAGCTAAGTATGCACGCAACAAGGGGGCAGAAAGACTAGGAAAAGTAATAACTTACGTTTAAAAAAAGCTGAGAAGGAACAGATGGAAATATTTGATCAATAATCCAGAGTTAGTTATATTATGAATGCACTTAATATTTCACATTATTAACCATGCAGCATATCTGTTGACACTCATACAGCCGTAGAAGACTCCGGTATAAGTTAAGAGAAAGAACTGAGTCCATGTCATAGACAAAGGATTAAATTGTTAGAAGATTGTATCATGGATATTTCATAGCGTCCATGAAAGGCTAAAGTGATAACTAATACCATGAATTGCAGATTAGAAGATAACTTAAGCCTATATGAAGGTTGATCAGAAAGAAGAGGAAATTAAAGAGTTACATCAACTAAGTAAATCAAGAGTTTGATTATCTGACCCAGAAAATTATAGACCTCGTTATTAAGAACATCACATAATCACTCTTAATATCAGAGGTACAAGAGAGATAGTATATCAACCATATTCTATTACGGCTCTATGATAAAGCCAGTTAGAAGTATAACAACCTCATAAGAAGTCAGTATGAAGCTCTCACCGAATCATGTAAAGAGGTGCAAGTATTATAATACAAGTTCAAGTTATGGATGTGAACTATACCTATGTGGAAGAGAGGCCATCAAAGAGATATACGATGTGATGTGACATTTTAAGCTATGTAAGGTAATGGTGAACAACGTACGAGGTACTCAAATATAGATGTTTGTGAATAGTCCGTACTTCGGAAAAAAGGCTAAAAGCACTGGGATTCAGTATCCAGGAACGATAGCGGCATATCTTCCAGCCTATGGTTTCTTGGTACCGAGAGATCTAGCCAACAGAGTAAAGAGGAGTTAGAGACAATGTGATGTCTCACTTGATGTTCCAAAATAATATAAGGAAATCTATGGTGCAAGATAGTTAAAGGGAGGTTGCGAGTAGTATAAATAGACATGTATAGGTCGCAAGCTAAAGTATGGTAAAATGACAAGATTTTAAGAAGACAGGAGTAAGGACAAGAAAGAGCGAGTGAGAAGGTGATGAGAAATGGATAAGTCCTAAGGATTAAGCCCAAGAAAACAAAAAAGCTAATGGTTTCTCTAAGTTATAGAAAGCTCAGTATAGCCTGAATGAACTAAAAGAAGTCTAAGACTAGTAGCATTTAGAAGAGATGGAATGCTACCCTGGTGATATAATGAGGGTGTAATTGTGGTAAATAAAGGATGATGTTTGGGCCTTCCATTGAGAAATGATTTTTTTTAAAAATGGTACAGGATTAAAATACCCACATAAGGTGAATAACATTGGATGCTATGAAATACGGTTATGGAAGCATGGTATCGCCCCAGGTGGATCAATCTAATCATTTCAGATGTTCCCCGATAAGACGTGAGCCCTAGAGGCAGTGTTGCATAAGAGGTCAAGTTATCAGTGGTAGATTATAGATGAACATTAAGGTGAATTAACAACAAATGGTTAAAAGTTCGACCGTATGAGAGGAGATCCGACTATCATTCTTAAGATAAACAGTAACGAGGAAGAATTAAAGGACATAGATTTATACATGCATGATAAGCAGTGAGAGTGTAACCTAGAGTTTTGTGGTAGACCTCAGCAACGATAAATCAAAGTAATGTTCATGGTATAGTATGACCTACCTAGATACAATAAAGTAATACAGATGGATAAACAGATCTATGAAATAAGGTATAGTAATATTTGTAAGTTCAACAAAGTACCGAGCGAAGACATTAGTATACCTATAGATGCCCAGAGGGACATTTTACCAAGCTCTGTATAAGTTTACAAAGTGAGGCCTAGAGATCGGCTAAAAGCAGGAGGAAAGAGGGGAGAAGAGTCGTATAGGCGCACATACAAGGACAAAGATATACATACTGCATGATAGAAGGTAGCAATAGTTACGATATTGGGAGGATTCCTACCACAAGTCGTGGTATGAAAAAGGCCTACTGGCCTTTGGATTTATCAACAAAACAGTTACCTAGATGGAAAGAAGAGTAGTAAAGTATTCGAAAGACATAAGTTACAAAAATAATAAGTGCATCAGTCAACATTTGAGGACGAATTTTCCAAACGGAAAAATGATGTTACACCCCATGTTTTCATGCGTGAAAGTACGCAAAAAATAAATTTATGGAATCTCGAAAAATGAGATGTTACATCCCGCATTTTCATACATTAAGTTTCGTTGTAACTTAATCAACATAACCTCGGGAATGAGATTATTTAGAGATTATAAGTATAATGCTATTTCAAGCAAGTGATAAGTAAATTCGTGAAGGTGAGAGGGTAAGAAAATCAATGAAAATGAATTTCGTCGAAGTTTTGCATTTTAAGATAAAATACGGTCCGGGCCATAAATACCCGGTATTTATGGACTAGTGTCATACAAGTGTTTACTTTGAAACGGTATTAACAATTATATATGATTTGTGGTTCTAAAAATATGTGATTTATTGCACTACTAGTTAATAATCAAGAAGTAATGAATGTAAGTAAGGAAAATGAGATAAGCAAACCAAAGTCGTCACGAAGACGGGGACCTCGAGCTTAGTAATACCGGAGACCTCGAGGGTAGCCTTTGGCAGTTAATAATGGATAATAAATGAAGAAAAATAAATGGAGAACAATAAATAAAGAACAATAAAGTTGTAGGACAAATTTGAGTACGTTAAGTGAGAAAAGCAGAGAATGTTCTATTGCAGTGAATATTCATGTGCCTTACAAAATGATAGGGATCCCCTTTATATAGGAGGGGAGAATCCCAACATAGTACATGCCTCATTAGGATGAAGAAATACTTTTGGTATAGCTGTATAACGACTCAGTACGGTCTTGTACTATTTCTTGCAGACCTTATCAGTCCTAACCACGTGTCCTTAGGAATTTTCCTGCCTTTCCATTACGGTCATCGATTTTTACACTGCCTTGAGGTCTGTTGTGACGAGCCTTCGATATACCCTTTTGAGGGATGCACCCTAGGGTCAAAATTTGGACTCATTTTTGAGCTTCTCGAGACAGGACTTGCAATTCCATAGAGGCCTTAAAATCAGACTTCCCTGATTTTGGCCGTATACAGATAGTCCCCGCGTTTCTTATAGTGAAATGATAAGAAACAATTTTGAATTCTTGGTTCTTGGATATTCCCCTCGTGACGTCAGCCACATGATGTCAGCAATTGATGTGATAGAAAGGTTATATAGAGGCCATGTCAACACGATTTTCAAAAACCCCACGAACCGCTATTGGCCGCCCTTTCAACAACTTCAGTGCGCTTAGAGGACCCCTATAAATACTTCAATCCTTCACCTTTCATTTTTAACCATTTACAACATTTTCAAATCTTCATTAACCATTTTCTGCTTTCATCCTTTTTTTGCACTCATCTCCTCGTCGGTTTCTTCTTCTTATTATGATATTTCACCATAGTCATGGCCAAAACTTCATAAATGATCCCTCAAAAAGAGAAATCCCATTCTTTCTCACGCTCGTCTAAGATCAAAACAAGAGTACCCCACCGTGTTTAGGAGTGCATTCCTGGGCCCTGTGAAACATCATCTGATTGTAAGGTTGATAAGACTTCTTCGGTAGCGGTTCGATGCCAGCTCATGTCTCGATATGTCAGTCTGATAACCGATATCGAAAAGGTGAAGGTCGATTGCGGTTGGGGAAGACGGTGCAAGTAGAAATCCCTTCATCGGAAGAAGAAATAACTACATATAAAGCTGGCTTTGTCAGCACATACATATATCCCTTCACCTTAGGTCCTGTGGACCCATCTTCGCCACCAATAGATCCAGTGATCCTCAAATCTTGCCGACAATATTGAGTGACACTTAGCCAGATCTATCCTTCTTTATGGCGAATCATCTATCTAATACGATATTTTTTGAACATGGTCTGGGGGATGTCTTTCACCCTCGACCACTCTATTAGACTGTATAGCCCTCATCTTTATCGAGGTGGCCTAATTAAACTGCAACGTCAATCCTCGAAGGCGTTCTTTGCTAGCATCGATAAAGACAAGGACCGTGGGTAGATGAGCCACTTTGTTCGAGTTAGGACCTCGGACCTGATCCCTGCCGAGAAGATGACGTTCCCCGGGGAATGGAATATGAGTCGTGAGTGTCGATTTATCGAATATGTTTGTTAATTTGATGTTTCTTCCCTTTTTCACTTGTTCTCTTCTAATGATGCAGCCATTGAATGGTACCCTAGTGCGGTCAAAGAACTCCCGAGCTGGGTACGACAATTAGATTCCATCTTCCCATATGCGAAGCGTGTTTGGTGCGACTTGGCCAAAACCAGATGGGAGGCAGAAAATCATGGAAAGTTTCTATCACTGTCGTATCTGAACTCCTTAGTAAGAGATTTCTTGGTGGTATACTCGATCTTTTATGCTTATGTAGGCCTTGGTGAAGCCTTTTTGATGAGGCCGCCTCCACCTGGTAAAGTGGAGACCCAAAATCCTGCCAAAGATAAGAAGAGAAAAAAGGAGACGTCGGCGGAGTCTCCGAAACCAAAGATAACCAAACCTCGAAAGCCTAGGGCCGATACGACGGCCTTAACTCAGGCAGCTACTGAGAGTCTTTGCGCTGAAGATGAAGATGATGATAATTGCCCACTGGTTCTTAGGGTAAAACAAAGCATTGATGATTCGAAGGCTGCCGCGCTGGAGAGTGCTGAGCTAGGGGTTGCCGACGCGGTCCCACCTCGAGTTGAGGAAACCTTCGAGGAGGTTTTGAATGAGGTCCCCCAGCACATCGACCAAGATACATTTTGTGCTGATGAGAACTTGGTCGGCGAGTTCGGGCGACACAACTCTGAAACTCTTCTAGGGCGAGAGAAGGCCCCGATTGGGGTTTTTAACATAGGTGATCCTCTGCCGGGCCCGTCATTTTCTTCAGGACAAATACGGGATGCCAAAAATAGGGAAACTCCCGACGTGGGGGTATCCCAGGGAGAGAATGATATATTTGAAGATTATTTTGCCGGTGTTGAGGAGGAACCTGATCTCGATGCCCCACTTATTCTCGAGGAGGCTGAGAAACTCAAGAAACAGGTAATACTACTTGTGCTTTTTAGTTTTGATTCTTGTTTTTCATACTTCTTTCCTTTGTGTTATAGGTCGTGATGCTCTATGACCGAGCCTTCTTCAAGTTACAAGCTAAGCTGTCTCATTGTGAGGAGGAGTTTGGGAAGCTCGTGTCGTAGTCGAATGAGCTCAAAAATCTATACACTCGGAGGGAAGAGGAACTGAATATCCTTCGAGCAGGCTCAGAGAAAGTGCTCCGAGAGCGGGCTGACTTAATCGAACATGTAGCTTATCCTTCCAGGGTTTGCTTTCCATTTTCATAACTCTGCGTTCATCAACTTGACTTGGTTTTTGCAGATCAAGCAGAAGGATGACCTAGCGGGGCAACTTCGGGAAGATATTGTGGCTAAAAATGCTGAAATTCTCGACCTGAAATGGAGCATGGACAACATGTCCTCTTAGAAGGACACTCTTCAAGAGACAGTGACCTCGGAACAGCATCTTCTTCTGGTTGCAAAAGTGGAGGGCCACAAATATTAACCGCTTGACGCTGAATCGGCCACCACGCTATCCACAGCTAAGTCTGAGGCCGACGCACTTATATCCTCGTACCAAGAAGATGTTGCTGCCGCAAATGCTCAAGCAAAGAGGATATCTGAAGAGGCCGAGCTCAAGCTTACCCGCGCCCTCGGGCATGCTCGATTAGAAGTTCGAAGGCAGGCTTTCGATGAAGTGCATGCCAAGGGTTTCGGTCACTCCACCGAGATCGTGGAAGCGAATGCCTTAGAAGAAGAGTCGACAACACTGATCACTTCCGACGAGGGATCTGATAGTGGCTCGGAGAGCAGTGAAGATGAAGACTAGGCCTTTTTTAGTTCTTTTTATTTCTTCTTCTTTTGAGTAAGGGCTCCCTATGAGAGCTTTGTAAATGCACTCGTGTAGATATGTTTTTTGGAATACAAAGAATCTTCTTGTTTCGCTTATACTTCGTGTTGATGCCTTCGATGTTCTGCCTTTATGTGTTTATTCAAAGGTCGGTGTCGATCTTCATTTAAAATCCTTCGAGCTTGGCCTCAGCATAACAGAGACCCTTAAAATCGGGCTTCTCTGATTTCAATCACATACCTTTCTAAGAAAGGATTGATAAGAAAACAATTTGATGTCTCGACCCCTCGTGGCGCCTTTTGGTGACATCATTCTTATGACATGACTGCGAAGTGACCAAAGTGGCCTGCGGGTTTGTTTCCCCAAAAGTCATAATTTCTTCATCAGAGCTGGTTGGCTATCAACATTAATGAATAGTTGCCGCTTTTCTCTTATATATACTTTATTTCCCTCTTATTAAGAATTCTACCGCTTTGTGCAACCATCTTCCTCTGTAGAGTTCCTTTCCTTCACCATTTCCGTCGTATCAGTTTAAAGCTTTTTCTGGCATTTTCATCTCCCCTTTCTTGTTTTGAAGAGATCATGGCTACCATATCCAAATATGTTCATCAAAAAGAGAGAAGCCCCACCTCTGCTTCCCGCACAGCCGGTGGTACACCGTTGGCGCTGGCGAACTAATCTCGAACTGCTTCGCCTTGAAAAACAATTTTGTGCTTGAGAAACCCCCCAATGTCCCTGGCCATCGAGAACACACATCGAGGTACATTCGATTAATCGAGGAGAGACACCTCGAAGCTGTGAGGAGAGACTGTGGATAGGGAGAAAAAGTACTTGTTTACCTTGAAAATGGTAATTACAATTACACTTGATTATGTGGTTCTAAATATATGTGATCTATTTTAATACAAGTTTTTTAGGCAGTAGATGCTAGGCGAGAAGTGAGAAAACAAAATAAGAGCGTAGGGTAATGAGATTATGCAAATCGAGCGGCGGAAAGACTGGTCTCGAGGTCGGTCGGAATGGGCCTCGAGGTCGAGCTCAAGAGCTTCACAAGGGGCTATCAAGAATGATACAATAGTATTGAAGGCCTGGTAAATGGCCTATTTGTGATTAATAACGAGTAATAAATGAAGAACAACTAATGAAACAAAAAATGAAAGGCAATAAATCAATGGAACAATTGTAGAGAATGATTTAGTTAGAGAGCAGAGGATGTTCTTGTTCTTGTATTAAATATCATATGTCTTACAAAGTGACAAGGCTCCCCTTTATATATGAGGGGGAATCCAAACATAGTACATGTGTAATTAATGCAAAGAGAGATGGCTGGTACAACCATTTAATGCCACGGTACGGGCTTGTACTATTTTACGTACTTGGTAAGCTTTAACCACATGCCTTTTGGGAGTTTCCTGCCTTTCCACGTTGGTCTTCGATTTGCACTACCCATAGGTCGAGGACCTTTGATATTCCCCCTCGATGCCAAAACTCGAAACTTCGAGCCTTTTGAGCGTCGTAATGACCGTAAAATCGGACTCTCCGATGTTAGTCGTATACAGTAGTACTGTAGATACCCTCTCGGGAAGAGGATATTGTGGCCCATGTAGAGGGGTTTATGAATGTGTATACATACCCCTTTGCGTTGGGTCCCCTCAACCAACTCGTGCTCGAGTTTTGTCGAAAGTTTCGAGTTAGTTTGGCTCAGATCCATCCGACTTTCTGGCAGATCATGCTTATGATGAGATTTTTTTGCTGAAAACTCTGAGCTTGAGTTTACTCTTAGACACCTTATTAGGTTGTATCGGCCTCCGCTTTTCTGAGGTCTAATTAAACTACGATGCGGATCCATCAAGCCCTTCTTTTCCAGCGACGACGAGGACAAGGATCAAGGATGGATGAGTCGGTTTATTCGAGTGAGGACCGTCCTTCGGAGTTCCTGTCGTTCCCTGAGGAATGAATTTCAAACGTAAGTAATATGTTGTACTTTATTAATTTTGTTCTCAATTTTGCTAGACTTCATAAGAACTCTCCTTTTCCCATTCCACAGCGGTCCCGTGGATGCCAGATACGGTCCTCGACCTCGCGGACTAGGTTCTCAAATTTGCATCATCTTCGACCTACGACAAACGCAAGTGGCAAGATTTGTCGAAGGGAAAATGGTAGGCAAAACACCATGATAAGTGCTATGTAGTTCCTTAAGGAATACTTTTCTGTATGTATATTAATTTTTCTACGGCAGGCATCAGTATCTTCTCTGAGATGAGATCGTCCCCTCCCGGGGAGGAGGAAGGTCCTTCTGCTTCAGAGCCAAAGAAGGACAATAAAATGAAAGGATCCTCGAGGGACAATGATATTCATAGTAAAGCAGGAACCGCCTGGAGGTGCAACGAGGATGCAGCCATCGACGAAGATCTTATATTCGTTGGTCAATTTTTTTATGATAATGTTGTCGAAGATGATGGTTCTATGTTGATTTATCGAACCAGGAGGCCTGCCAAGGCCGTTAAGCCAGTTGGACTCGAGGCCCTTAGCCTTGAGGGAGAGGGTCCAAAAGAGACTAGGATGGGCTCCGTCGCACCTTTGCCCGATTGGAGTGCCTCAGATGTTTTTCCTGAGGCTAAGATAGTAGGTCCTTCACCACTATTCTCATCTTCCTCTGAGGATACTACAAGGGATGGTTGGAGCCAGAGGTCGCCCAAATTAGGCGGAGTCCTGAGTGAACATGACCCCTTCTAGGTTTGCTCTATCGGGGCCGATGAGGTCGAGCCAGTAGATGCAAACTCAACCTCTAAGGAGGCTTAGCGACTCAGTTCTGTGGTGAGTTTTATGATGGCATTACAGCCTTTCCAACTTCATTCTTTCTTTTATTTTTCTAACTGGCCTTATTCTTTGTAGGTCTTTGGAAAACTTAAGATGAGCTTCTTTGTTGTGAGGCCAAGTCGTGTAGGTCCGCGAATGGGGAGAAATCCCTCAAGCTTCTTTGTAATAAGAAGGAAAAGGAATTGGTACACCTTCGGTCGGAACTAACCGAGCTCGCGAGTATGAAGACGGGCTAGAGAAGCAGGTAATGCTAGTTCTGAATGAATATGGATTCTCCCTCCCGTCTTCGGAGGTTAACACTTCGATGTCTCAGTTGCATCGAAAGACCAAGATGTTGGAGCACCTTCGTGGCGAAGTCAACCAGATTAATTCTGAGTGCAACGAATTAAAGGAACAGATGGATGTCCTTGTTGCGGCAAGAAAGAATGATTTGGCTAAAGTATCTTCCCTCTAAATTCAACTCCGTAATGCTCGAGAGAGCAAATCAATTCAGTCGAGCAGGATAGCTAAGCTCGAGACCGATCTCTTGAAGATGAAGGCCGAAATTATGGAGGCTAGAGCCAAAGTCGAAGAGGTTCAAGTAAAGGTCGATAAGTAGGTGGCCATCTATCTAAAAGATGCTACTGATGCTAAGAAGGAGTTGAGGGAGTTTTCTGATCGAGAGAGAAGAAGCAATGAATATTTCTGATGCAGATCCCGGAGGGAAATCCTCAAGGAGATTCATGCTAAGGGCTTCAATCTCTTGGAGGAGATAGAACAGGCCAAGGTGGATGAGTTTGATGCCATGTTCCTCATTTCTTCTTATGATGAAGCCGATGATGAAGACAATAAGGAACAGGCCGGTGAGGGAGCTGGTCTTGAGGGAGCTAGTGAAGACATAGTCCCCGGGGGGAAAAGACTAAGTCCCCGAAGATAGACTAGGTCTTTCTTTCTTGATTTTTGTAAAGGGCTCCTGGTGGGGGTGTTGTAAATGTATCTTTGTGCCGCCATTATATAAGAACCCCTTTGGTTTTACCTTTGTATAAATTGCCAACTTGCTTGTGTCTTTGTTTTGTCTTGAATTTTGATGCTTGTCGATAATCAGTCCGATATGTTTGGACTTAAAATAAAAATCATTAGGTTTTTGTGTTTGATGAACAATCGTTAATAGTTCACCGTTTAGGGTTCGACCCTCGAGTTAAGTTTTAACTCGGGACTATCGACCCTTAGGTTTTAAAATATTGGCCCTTAGGCTTTTTTCGTTTTGTCCCTTAGGCTATTTTCAATTTGGCCCTTAGGCACTTTAGATTGGCCCTTAGGCTCTTTAGGTTTGCCCTTAGGCTCTTACATATCGGCCCTTAGGATCTTTTTATATTTGGTCAATTTGACATATAATATGGCTATAATTTATCCCCACTCTGGCTAAAGACTTTTACAGTTTTGTTATGCCTTGACATGTTTTGTGTTCGTCCGACTCTTCGACGGCTCAAATATGAACCTCGATTATAAGTCGATATGTGACGATAATTGAGTACCTCGTGAGGTTCTCTCGAAGGATGACTTTTCGAAGCCTTTATACTGAAGGCTGATTTTTTCGAAGTTTATTCATTGTTCGGAGCTGATATTATTGAAACTCCTTTGCTTATGCCGAGGGTAGCCTGATTAACCGGTTTTTTCGAAGTATTTGAAGGCCTTTAGATTTATGGCAGAAGTCGGACATCTCTGAGCCGCATTATTTTGGTTGTAGCCTTTTCATATGATCGTAGTCTTTATATTAGGCCACACTCTTTAGTCCCAGGTGAGATGGCCTCGGCCTCTATATCGAGGGTATGCCATTTTACAGGTTACAAGTTCGAATATATAGCCTTGGTATTAATATCGGGGTTACGCCTTTTTAAGGTCTTGTAAATTTGAATATGCCTCATTGAGGACTTATAGATTCGATGTTGCCTCGTTGAGGTCTTACAGATTTGATATTGCCTCATTGAGGTCTTATAGACTCGATGTTGCCTCATTGAGGTCTTACGAGTTTGAGTTTTGATGACTTGATAAGTTGACTATTAATGACAGTCCCCCAGTGTTCAGGCGTGTTATTGCCCTCGAGCCACTGGATGAGAAGATAGTAGATTTCGTTGAGGCAGAAAGTGTTTTAAAAAAATTCTTCTTCGATTACTTGGTACATGTGTACATGTTTTTTTTTCTCTCGGGGGATCGATTGTTCTACATGGACGCGGTTCATTTGACCGTTTGGCCCAATACAACGTTCTCCTATCGAGGCCCTCTTAGGCATATTTTGATTTCTTTGAAAGAGTAACCCTCGAGGGTGATTCCCCCCAGCATTCGAGGTTGATTGGAAAGAAGCCTTGAATACTTGTTGAGTTTTCCTTAGGTAGCATATTGGTGTTGCCTCATTAAAAACCTTCCTGGTAAAACCCGTTTGGGATAAAACCCGATCTAAGGAAAAAAGAGTGCACCGCATGCTTTAAAACCTAAGGTCTTCGAGCTGGAGGGTGCTTTCATTCCTCTCAATTGAACACCTGCAACGAGTTAGTATAAAATACAAATGAAAAACGAGAACTTATACCTCAGTAATAATAGTGCTTTGAGCATCGATATGTTCCAATTGCTTGGTAGTTGCTTGTCTTCCACGATGTTAAGTTTGTATGAACTTTTGCCTACTACTCCGGGGACGCGGTACGGTTCATGGAACTAAGTCCCCGAATCCGATATAGCAGAGTTTTGTACTTCTATTGTAGTACCTTTCGATCTTTAACCTTCGAGCGGCCATTCGAACTAGTGCAGCCTCGCGCTTTCAATCTAGTACCTCAAGGGCGGTGTTCATGGACTCGATGTTTGAGCCCTCGATGGCCTTAATTTGTTCCGGGTTGATCTTGATTCCCCTGTTCGATGCCATGAGGCCCAAAAATTTTCCCGAACCGACTACGAAGGCTCATTCCTCGGGTTTGAGCTTCATGTTATACATTCTGAACCTGCAATTGAGTCAAATGGTCCTACGCGCGTAGGGACTTAACTAGCATGTCATCAGTGTAAACTTCCGTAAACTTGCCTATTTGATGTTTGAACATCTTATTAACTAGGCGTTGATATATGGCTCCCGCATCTTTTAACCCAAAGGTCATTGCATTACAACAATATGTACCATACTTCGTGATGAACGATGTCTTTTCCAGGTACTCCAGGCTCGTTTGAATCTGATTTTACCCAGAGTAAGCATCGAAAAAAGTAAGGATCTCGTTGGTGGACATGGCATCGATCAAGCGATCGATGTTGGGAAATGGGAATGAGTTTTGAGAAATTTTGTTACATGCCTTTGATGAATGCATGCTTTACCTCAGACTAAGGCATGTTCAAGCTCTTCGACCGTTGACTTTGACGTTCTCGATCAACTGTTCCTCGATCACCTATCCATTGGGTTCAACTGAGGGTGTAGACTGTGATTGCTATTTGGTTATCTGGTTTCCTTTTGACTTCTCCTCGGAGGAAAACACCGATGCTGGTGCCATATCGTGCACCACAGACATCTCCTTTTCTACATGATGCTCTCCATAGACCGTCATTACACCATCCTTTGTTCGAAACTTCACAATTTGATGAAGAGTCGATGGCACCGCCCTCATACTATGAATCCACGGCCTTCCAAGAAAAGCATTGTATCTCATGTCACCTTCGATAACACGAAACTTGGTACGTTGAATTGTACCGGCCAAGTTGACTGGGAAGATGGTTTCCCTTTAGTTGTCTCACTCACCATGTTGAATCCATTCAGGACTCAAGAGGCGGGGATGATTTAGTCGAGCAGCCCGAGCTGCTCCACGACCCTCGACCTGATCATGTTGGTCAAACTACCTGGATCCACTAGAACAGGTTTAACTTGAACTTTATGTAAAAGGAAATAAATTACCAGTGCATCATTATGAGGCTGATATAAGGCCCCGATGTCCTCTTCACTGAATGTGGTAGTATCCTCGGGTACGTAACTCCGAGTCTGTTTTTCCTTTGTGATGGATAGTTTTGTTCGTTTGAACACAGGTCCATGTGGGACGTCGACTCCTCCAATGATCATATGAATGATATGCTGCAGATCCTCCTGTCATTTTTCCTATTTGCATCCCTCTCTCAAAAGTGATTCTTAGCTCGGTCGTTGAGGAACTCTCAAAGGTGTCCTTTGCTGATTAGTCAGGCTACCTCCTCTCGAAGCTGTCTACAATCTTCGGTCCTATGACCGTGAGTGCCATGGTATTTGCACATTAAGTTGGGGTTCCTTTGGGAAGGATCTGATCGTATTGGCTTTGGCCACCTGGTGTCTCTGATCTTACCTATTGCTGATATGATGTTTGATACATCGATGTTGAAGTTATACTCCGACAATCGGGGTTCCTCCGTCGGCCCCGTGTGCCTATCTAACCCAGCTTTGCTTGCGAGTCCCCGAAAACATTGGCCTCGATTAACCCTTCGATCGATTCGAGGTATATTATGCCTCAGGGCATTTCTTCGGTCTTCGACATATGGCGGTATCTTTCTTTGTTCGGTTTTGACTCCCTTTCTCCATTCCTTGACTCTTTTGCTAAGAGCCTGCTTGGATATACTGAGCCCGAGGGGGCTCCCAATTGGTCATCTTCGACCTTGATTTTTGATTGATACCTGTTATGCACATCCGCCCAAGTCACGGCGGGATAGTCGATAAATTTTTTCTTCAACTGCTTCGAAGCTATCGAGCTTCGTTCATTCAATCCCTGAGTGAAGGCTTGCACCGCCCAGTCATCGGAGACTAGTGGTAATTCCATTGTTCCATCTGAAAGCGGGATACGAACTCCCTTAGCATCTCGTTATCTTTTTTTTTAATTTTGAAGACATCGGACTTCCTTGTAGGGACCTTAATGGCACCAGTATGTGCCTTCACAAATGAGTCTGCCAACATGGAAAAAAAATCTATTGAGTTCGGAGCGAGGTTATGATACCACATCATGGCCCCCTTGGCCAGTGTTTCTCCAAACTTCTTCAACAAGACGGACTCGATCTCGTCGACTTTTAAGTCATTCGCATTTATACCACAAGTATAGGTGGTAATATGCTCAATAGGATCTTTGGTCCCGTTGTACTTTGGGATATCGGGCATCCTGAACTTCTTCGGAACAGGCTTCGGAGCCACACTCGGCGAAAATGGTTTCTGCACGAACTTCTTCGAATCTACCCCCTTCAAAATCGGAGGTGCGCTTGGGATCTGATCGACCCTCGAGTTATAGGTTTCTACTTTTTTGTCGTTGGCCTCTATCTTGTTTTCTCCTGATTCAATCCTTTTGGTGAGGTCCTCGATCATTCTCATAATAGTAGGGTCTGTTCCTGACCTATTATTGCTCGATCTTACTAGCGTTGACTTAATTTGGGGAGTTGCATCTGGTCCTGCTGTAGTTTGAGTGTTTTGCTGACTCTGTATCTGAGCAATAGCAACTTGTTGTGCTTGAAACATCTCAAAAATTATTTGTAGGCTGACTTCATTTCGACCATGTGTTGTTTGTGCGTCAGGTTGGACTTCTCCTTGCACGCTTCCCCTGACATTCGTACCCAAATCGGTGCTTATAGAAATATGCGAGCCAACATCAACTGGGTTGGGAATAGGTGCTACTCTGGGGTTGAACGGTGGCACATCGGCTGCTGAAGATGCTGCATTATTTTCCCCATGTAAATCGAGGCCATTGTTGCTATGCACTGGTGCGTTAGCTGAGTTTGACATGTTTTAGCTTGAAATCAAAAGATATTAGACAAGAAGAAGTGTGAAGAATAACATGTGTTATCAGAAAACTAGCACTAAAATAATCACTATTATCTTTAGCCCGACGGTGGGCGCCAACTGTTTACCTTGAAAATGGTATTAACAATTACATCTGATTTGTGGTTCTAAAGATATGTGATTTATTCCACTACTAGTTAATAATCAAGAAGTAATGAATGTAAGTAAGGAAATGAGATAAGCAAACCAAAGTCGTCATGAAGTCGGGGACCTCAAGATCAGTAATATCGGAGACCTCGAGGGTAGCCTTTGGCAGTTAATAATGGATAATAAATGAAGAAAAATAAATGGAGAGAAATAAATAAAGAACGATAAAGTTTTAGGACAAATTTGAGTACGTTAAGCGAGAAAGAAGAGAATGTTCTATTGCAGATATTTATGTGCCTTATGAAATGATAGGGATCCCCTTTATATAGGAGGGGCGAATCCCAGCATAGCACATGCCTCGTAATGAAAAAGAAATACTATTGGTACAGATGTATAACGATTAACTACGGACTTGTACTATTTCTTGCAGACCTTATCAGTTCTAACCACGTGTCCTAGGAATTTTCCCGCCTTTCCATGACGGTCATCGATTTTTACACTGCCTCGAGGTCTACTGTGACGAGCCTTCAATATAATCTTTCGAGGGATGCTCCTTGGTGTCGAACTTCGGACTCTGCTTCGAGCCTCTCGAGACAGGACTTGGAATGCCATAGAGGCCTTAAAATCGGACTTCCCTGATTTTGGTCGTATACAACAAGGTACCACATGACCATGATAGTAAGGTGCATGAAGTGTTTTAAAAGTGAGTAGTATTCTAAGTAATTTGGGATAATTCTTAATTATGTGAGTAATTGGTGAATTATTATATTAGTGGGGGATTAACAAAGTCAATTAAGTTATTGGAAAATGTTAAAGCCCAAAAAATGTGGCAGCATAGTGTAGTCAATCAAATGACTCTTAAATTATGTTGCTAGGTGTCATAATTGGGCATTATTTGGCCAAGACATCCCCATCAAGTAAGGCCCACAAAAATCAAACAATTTTAAGAAATTTACCTTACTAAGGTATGATCCTAAGTATCGCAAGAGATGGATTAAGCTTCAATTCGGATTCACAACTCTAAGAGATTTTCAGCGAAACTATTCGCTGTAATCGTAAGGAGATTTGCAATTCCAAGAGAGCACGGTACAATCTTTATCAAGAACATCATACGGAATTTTTCCTACTTAGATCCGCCGTTACATGTTGTCGCAGTTGACGTATGTTAGAGGGATTGTCAAGAGTATCGGCTCAGGTATGTTAGGGCTAAGCCCTTCCTTTAGTTTGGCATGATCTCGTAACAACATGTGTTTGGTAACGAGGCATAAAGAGAAGTTCATACTCCCGAATTTATATACAGTATCCTAGTCTCATAAGTTACAGTATTCTCCCTTATCGGGACTTTATATTCAATTGAGTATTGTCTTCTTCCAATCAAGAGAACAAAGAGTCTATAATATATATATATATATATATATATATATATATATATATATATATATATATATATATATATATATATATATATATATATATATATATATATATATATATATATATATACAGTATTTTCACCACCATCGAGCAATAATCGATGGGCAGGCCCCTATAGGGCAACCTCTGATTAGATTGTAAATTATATACCGAGCCTACTGTGGCCGAGCACCTATGAGCGAGCCCAGCATGGCCGAGATACAGAGCCTAGTATTGTTGAGCGCCTATGAGCGAGCCTTTTACGGTAGAGCATTTATATATATACCGAGCCTTATAAGGCCCGGAATTTATTTTACTTACTATATTGAGAGAGTTGAGTTATTATCAGCAGGTAAGCATATCTTCAGATCGTCTTTGACTCCCAGTTACTTTCAGATACTATATTATCAGTTCAATTTCAGCTTTTAGTTATTTTATTGCCTTACATACTCGGTATATTATTTCGTAATGACATCCCTTTTTCTGGGGACGTTGCATTTCATGCGTGCAGATTCAGACAGACAAACGGGTAGACCCCCTTAGTAGGTGTTGCCCGAGTTCAGCTTGGTCGGTAAGCTCCACGTCCTTCGGAGTTGTCGCGTCTGGATTTTTGTGTAAATCTTATGTATATATGTTATAAGTAGGTCAGGGCCTTGTTCCCATCACAACACATCCCTCAGTAGAGGCTTGTAGACATATTATTTCAGTTAGTGCAGTATTTTGGGCTTGTAGGCCTTGTATGTATATTGGGTTGGTTTGTCAGCTGTAGTAACTATGACAGCCCTTCGGCCCGGCCTTATATTGTTGTTTAGTCAGCGTGAGTTTCCTTCCAATTTTATATTTTGCGTCACAAATTATCTTGCTATAAGTATGACATTATATGTTCAGAGTCCCTTAGTCACAAGTTCGTAGCAAGGATAGGTGAGACACCGGGTGCGGGTCTCGCCCACCATGTTCGAGGCATGATAGATTTTCATCCATAGGCTGATGGACAAGCCGAGAGCATAATTCAGACACTTGAGGATATGTTACGAGCATATGTGTTCGATTTTAAAAGAAGTTGGGATGAACATTTACCTCTTATCGAGTTTGCATATAATAAAAGTTACCACTCCAGTATCTAGATTGCTCCGTACGAGGATTTATATGGTCCTAAGTGCAGATCTCCTATAGGGTGGTTAGATATTGGAGATTCTGGGTTACATGGGCCAGACCTTGTTTAGCAGGACGTAGAGACAATAAAGCTTATCGAGGAGCGACTGGTGATAGCCCAGAGTCGTCAAAAGTCATATTTTGACGTGTGGTGACGAGATTTAGAGTTCAAGGTTAATGACTGGTTATTCTTAAAGGTGTCACCTATGAAGGGTGTGATGAGGTTTGGCAAGAAAGGAAATTTTATCCCACGGTATATTAGGCCTCATCAGATCATTCGGAGACTTGGCCAAGTAGCTTATGAGTTAGAATTGCCCTCGGAATTGGAGTTTGTCCATTCGATTTTTCATGTATCTATGTTACGGAAGTGCATTGGCGATCCTACCCGAGTGGTGCACACAGATGATGTACAGATTACGGAGGACTTGTCATATGAGGAAATTCCAGTTACCATCCTAGACCGGCAAATCCGTAAGCTACGAAATAATAAGGTAGCCTCTGTGAATGTTTCATGGAGAAGCAAGAGTGCTGAAGAGATGACGTAGGAAGGGGAGGAGGAAATGAAGTCTAAATACCTCCTGCCTATTTCAAACTGAAGATATGGCTCAAGGTAGGATAACTCATCAAAGCTCTATTCAAGTCGGTAGGTCATCAAGTAAGCTCTTATTTTTTACTTTCAGAATTTATAATGGACAGTGTGTGAGGCCAAGTGTTGCTATTTATAGACATTGTCCATGTGTGGCATGTATAGTATGTTTTCTAGATGCGTACATGTTGGTTTTAGTCTAGTATGGAGGACACTCTGGAAAAAATTTCCCAAAGTCTCTAAGAGTAAACATTCGAGGAGGAATGATATAAGGGGGGAACAATGTTACATCTCACATTTTCGTACATTAAAATTTCGTCTTCAGATAATCAACGTAGACTCGGGGATGAGATTATCTTGAATTTATATGAATTTATTATAGGCGATAAGTAAAATGTCGTGAAGCTTAAAGGGTAAATGAACCAAAGAAGATGAGTTTCATTGAAGATTGTCAATTTGGGATAAAATAAGGTCCGAGCTATAGTACCTGGTATTTATGGACTAGTGACATAGAAGGTACTACATGGTCATGATAGTAAGGTGTATAAGGTATGTTAAAAGTGAGTAGTATTTTAAGTAAGTTGAGATAATTCTTAATTTTGTGGGTAATTGGTTAACTATTGATTAATTGGAGATTACCTAGTTAATTAAGGAGTTGTTGGGTGATTAATTAAAGAATTGGATAATACTTAACCCCTCCCCAACGTGGCAGAACCCCCTTCCCATTTTATGATTCTTAAAAGAGATTTAAAGGTGGAACACTTGAAAAGGTTATGTGACACCAAGTTTGAAATATGGGACCTACCTAAAGGATGAAGGTAACATTTCTATGTTCAAAATAAATTGCTAAGGAATGACTTTTAGCAAATATTTTTTTGCATAGCAACGTTACATCTCTTCAGAAAGAGTTTAATCAAAAATGATTTTACAATAAGCAACGTTATTGCTTCGAGCATATAATAAGAAAACTACATAATATTATAGCAACATGAGGTTTGCGATTCTAAGGGAGTATGGTGCAATCTTTCCCAAGAATATCATACGGATATTCCCTACTCCAGATAAGTTAAGATTACTCCCTTTCTTCATTTTGGCATGATCTCGTAACTATATGTGTTTGGTAACGACGCATAAAGAGAAGTTCATACTCCCAAATTTAAATATATTATTCTCGTATCATAAGTTACAGTATTTTCCCTTATCGGATTTCGTATTCAATTGAGTATTGTCTTCTTCCAGTCAAGAGAGCGGAGGGTCTATATATATATATACAGTATTACAGTATTTTCCCCACCATCGAGCTATAATTGGTGGGCAGGCCCCTATTGGGAAACATCTTATCAGATGGTAATTTATATACCGAGCCTACTCTGGTCGAGCGCCTGTGAGAGATCCCAGCATGGCCGAGATATAGGGCCTAGTATGGACGAGCACCTATGAGCGAGTCTACTACGGGAGCAATTACACGTTATTATCAGTAGGTAAGTATATCTCCATATCATATTTGACTCCCAGTTACTTTAGTTATTATATTATTAGTTCTGTTTCAGCTTTCAATTATTTTATTGCCTTTCATACTCGGTACGTTATTTCGTACTGACGTCCCGTTTTCTGGGGACACTGCTTTTCATGCGTGCAGGTTAAATAGACAGACGGGTAGACCTCCTCAGTAGGTGTTGCCCAAGTTCATCTTTATCAATAAGCTCCACGTCCTTCGGAGTTACTAGGTCTTCAATTTTATGTATATCTTGTGTATATATGTATATAGGTTATGGGTAGGTCGGGGCCTTATTTCGATCACAGTAAATCAATCAGTAGAGGCTTGTAGACATATCCTGTCATTTAGTGCAGTATGTTGGGCTTGTAAGGCTTGTATGTATATTTATTTGGTTTGTCAGCCCAGATGTATATTGATGTATAGTCAGCGTTAGCTTCTATTTAGTTTTATATATTGCTTCACAAATTGTCTTGCAATGTGGCCATATCCAAAGTATGACATTATATGTTCAGAGTCCCTTAGTCGCAAGTTGGTACACAAGGATAGGTGAGGCGCTGGGTGCCGACCTCACCCCCTAGTTTTGGGCATGACATTCAATAACTGAAATGAAAAAGAAACATTTGTTTTAAATGTACATGAACGAACTCGCAAATCTTGAACTACAAGAACTAGTGGTAGAAAAAACTAGAATGCAGGTACATCCTCAACACCAGCTCCCGCCTTTCACAGCAATATCAACTCCAAGATCTACACAAGATGTAGAAGTGTAGTATGAGTATACCAACCCCATGTACTCAATAAGTATCTGAACTAACCTTTTCGAGGTAATAGAAGCAAGATTCATAAATGATACTCGTTCTCACCTGTAGAATTCATAATTTCAACAAGTAAAGAACAAATATATGACCAAATCAGGAAATCTCAGCCAAAATCACTTTGATGCTCACAATTCCTTGTTTAAAAGTGTTCTTCTCAGTCAACAATCTAGCATATAAGGAGGATATGCAAGTAAATCAGGAAAAAAGTCAAGGACATTGCAAGTAAGATGAAATGCAATAACCACATATCAGTTTGTTGTGGCGCACAACCCGATCCAAATAACAATAACTAGCTTTCCCATAGCTCGCATCAACTAGAAACCCATTGATTTCTCATAATCCGCGTGTACACTAGCAAGAAAGAAATATGAGATGGTGACCCTAGAGGGATGGATAATTATACACATGCTTCATGGACAACTAACGTGCTAATAATATCAACCACATGAATAACTCATGTGCTATAATATCAACATCTGGATTAGCACGGACAACTCACGTGATAATAATATTGATTCGCATGGACAAATCATGTGCTAATATCACAATCCACCCGGCATGGTCACAAGCACATATATCATAATCTACCCAGCATGGTCACAAGCTTAACAACACAATCTTCCCCTCATGGTCAAAGGCTTAATAGCACAATATGCAAGGCATGATCAAGAAAATATGAATATGATGAATAAATAACATATTATATGCTCCTAGACTGGTATAATAACATGTCAAAGTGTAGGCATGTGCAATGTGTGATATCATAGATCAAATAGGTCATTTTAGGACAGAAATAGGAATTACCAAGCTTATTCAGAGAATTAGCCTTTCCGTAACCTCAAACATAGCTCAAATAGTTCACAACAATATTAGAAATATGAGAAACATTATTGTTTAAAGTTTAACAGCCAATTCTAGGTATATCATAGCCTAAGCACTACCGCGAGCATGGATAAATACCCTGATTGCTTTCATATGGGCTCAAACCCCACACATATGCACACCCATAGCAGGTAGTTGTCACAAATAACTCTATTAACTAGTGCCTAAACTAATATTTGATAAGATACTTACCTCAAACAAGCCAAACAAATACCGAGCAATCCAAACTTCCATCTAGAAATTCCATCCCGTGTACAAACCTATGAACGATTCGAAACCCAATCCATGCCTCCAAAATCGACCAAATACGAGCTTCATAGCTTTATGATAAAATGTTTGAAACCTTCGAAATATAGTACTTTATAATAGATTTCGAGGGATACCCTACGCGTTCGCGACACTTACAATGCGAACGTGAAACACACACACGCCAAAGCTTCGCGAACGCATCCATTCTTACGCAAACGCGTTGAAGAATCCTTAAGCTCCCAACTCTCAGCTCCCACTCAGCACTACGTGACTATGGTCGCTCATAGACGAATGTGAACATTAACAGAACCAAACCTCCATGAACGCGTACCATATGTCACATCCGCGAGGATTGTAGGAAGTGGTTGATACGTTTTTATATTTCTATGAGAAGCTCGACGAAACCCACGCCTCACACAACGACATTCTTTGTTTGTGTGCCCCTTACTGTTCTCGTTCAGTATTTCAATGGCTGGGAAGGCCGTTGAAAGCCGGATGACACACGACCTGGTTTTGGAATATATGTCACTAAAATTTGTAAAGTTGGTCATGTTTCGTATCGAGCCATTGAAGCAGAGCGTTGTAAGGCACCACCCTGTTGTGCCAGTAGCCAACTTCGGCATGTCAGCTTAGTTATCCTCATCAAACAACTTGCTTCATGTGTAGCTTCCCAACTGGTCTAACGTTATGAACTTTTTAACGAACGTAATGAACTTTTAACCATGAATCTTAGCTCAAATCGAACGTAATGAACTTTTTTAACTTTCAACTTTCAAAACTCATGCCGAACCTTATCAAATCAATTTGCAAGTACCTAAAATTTTGCTCATAAGTCCCTATTAACATAAAGAAGCTATTCAAATTCCAAGAACCATACTGAACCTGATATCATCAAGGTCAACTCCCGGTGAAACTTATGAACATTCCAAACCTTCAAATTTTCAACTTTCACCAAATAGTGTCGAATCCTTCTAGAAACATATAAATGCAAATCCGAGAATACACCCAAGTCCAAAATCACCATTCGGACTTAAAGGGACCATCAAAACTCTGATCTAAGGTCAAATACACAAAAGTCAAACTTCGTCAATTGTTCCAACTTAAAACTCCTAGTTGAGAATCATTCTTATACATTATATGAAGGTACTCAAAACCCCAAACAGTTGAACGGAATGAAATGCTTACCAGTTTGGTCGTTACATCTATTCATCAAATTCATTCGTTTAGTTTTTATATTATCTACTAAGTTTGTTCAAAGATTATTCGTTTCCACTTTTATCAATCATGTACTGTAAATTTCTATTTTTTACATTATACCTTTTCACTTAAATAGTTAATCTTTGCACCTAAATCACATTCTTCTAAAGTGTATTCCTTAATTAATATTCATTTAGTCAATTTTTAAATATTCCAATTACCACTACATATTATCTTATACTCTCATTCCTTTTGCAGCTGTCTATACTTCGTCATTCGTATTAAACAAAAAATCTTTCATATTCTATTCATTAAATTAAAGTGCAAGATATCGTGTTCGTACATCCTTTAACCATGACTTGCCTTGAATAATTAATTATCTTTTACTAATTTTGTACTTTAGTAAAATCATATATTGTTCCCTTCTTACTTAAACTATTCTTCTAAAATATTAAATTGTACTTTTCACATCTTGTGCATCAATTTTAAAAATGAAAGTCCTTTTATACACTTTATTATTTACCTTCTACGGCACACGTACATAAATATAAATATATTTCATTATTCATTTTCCATAATTAACTATGCTTTAGTTAATTTTGTATACGGTTTGTATACGGCTGAAATCGGAGGAGTCCGATTTTGAGGTATCTGGTGCACTGAGCCCGAGCTGGAAGGGTTCAAAGTAAAGTTCGAATCGATCCCGGAACATACACTTCGAGAAGGTATGTCGAGGACCCGTCACAACATACCTCGAGGCAGTACCAAATCGGTGGCAGTCAAGAAAAAGCGAGAAATTTCCAAGGACACGTGGTTAGGACTCATAAGGTCTGCACGGGATAACAGCTTGGTTTGCATATCACTACTTTTCCTTAGTTTTATCTTATTCTCCTAGCTCACGTTTAGCATATATTTCCTAACAACTAGTATAAAAATAAATCACATATTTTTAGAACCACATAATCAAATATAATTGTCATTACCATTTTCAAGGTAAATAGCTTGGCGCCCACCGTGGGGCTAAATATAGTAATGATTGTTTTCGTGTTGATTTATCAAAAACACAAGTTATTCTTCACACTTTTTCTTGTCCAAGAATCTTTGATTTCAGGCCAAAAAATGTCTAACTCAGTGAATGCACACAAAAGCAACGGTCATGGGGACCGTGGAGAGAATGGTGTAGTTGTTTCAGGCGCCGATGCACCATTGCAAAACCCTGGGGTGGCACCAGCACCAATCCTCGTGGATGTGGGCTCACGCATTGCCCAACATGTTGATATAAGTTCTCGTACCGACGGAAGTGCACACTGGGAAAACCAACATGAAGCACAAAAAACTGCAACTCGATAGGAAATAGAAGTTAGCATTCATGTCATTATTGAAATGTTACAGGTGCAACAAGTGGCTATTGCTCAACTACAAAGCCATAAAAAAACCCCAGGCACAGCACCGCCGGAAACCGCTCCTCCAATCGAGCAGGCAACGAAAGTTTGAGCAACAACGGATCAGCAACCGACCTGCTATTATGAAGATGCTTGAAGACCTCACAAGAGAATTGAATCAGGAAAAAATAAGCTAGAAGCTAACGACAAAAAGGTAGAAACCTATAACTCGAGGGTCGATCAGATTCGGGCGCGCCCCCGATTTTGAAGGGTGTAGATGAAAAGAAGTTTGTGCAAAATCCATTCCATCAAGCGCGGCTCCAAAGCCTATCCAAAATAAGTTTAGAATGCCCGATCTTCCGAAGTACAACGGGACCTCGGACCCAATGAGCATATTACTGCCTATACTTGTGCTGTAAAAGGGAACGATTTAAAAAATGACGAGATTGAGTTCGTCCTGTTGAAAATATTTGGAGAAACGCTGTCAAAAGAGGCCATGATGTGGTGTCATAACCTACCCCAAAATTCCATAGATTTGGTTGCGTTGTTGGCAGACACTTTTATGAAGGCGCATGCCGACGCCATCAAAGTCGCTACGAGGAAGTCTGATGACTTCAAAATCAAACAGAGAGAAAACGAGATGCTAAGGGAATTTGTATCTCGCTTTCAAATGTAACGAATGGAATTACCACCAGTCTCCAATGACTGGGCAGTGCAGGCCTTCACTCAGGGCTTGAACGAACGGAGCTTGATAGCTTTGAAGCATCTAAAGAAAAACCTGGTTGAATATCCCGCCGTAATTTTGGCGGATGTGCAAAACAAGGTATCAGTCAAAGATCAGGGTTGAGGACGACCAATTGGGATCCCCTTCGGGCTCAATATAACCTAGCAGGTTCTTAGCGAAGGAATCAAGGTTTCCAAAAAGAGAACTGAGGCCAAGTAAGGAAAGATACCAATTGTACATCGAAGATCGAAGATACGTCCCGAGGCGCAATATACCTCGTACGATCAATAGATGGATCGAGGTCAGAATTCTCGGGGACTCGTGAACAAAGCCGGGTTCAAAAGGCAAACAAGTCTTGTGGAGGAACCCTGGTTATCTGAGTACAACTTCAGCGTTGATTTTTCATACATCGTATCAGCCATAGGTAAAATCAAACATACCAGATGGCCAAAACCCATAATGTCAGATCCTTCGCAAAGGAACCCTAACTTGGTGTGTGAATATCTCCACAATCACGATCATAGGACCGAGGATTGCAGATAGCTCCGAGAAGAGGTAGCCCGATTGATCAGTAAAGGGCACCTTTGGGAGTTCCTGAGCGACCAAGCTAAAAATCAATTTCGGGAAAGAGAGGCGAATAGGAAAAGTGAAATGGAAGAACCATAGCACATCATCCACGTGATCATTGGAGGGATCGACACTCCACAGGAAGCCGTCGTCAAGCGAACGAGAATATCCATCACTAGGGAAATGTGAACTTGGAGTTACTTACCCAAGGACGCTCTCACATTAAGTGAAGAGGACATCGAGACCTTGTCTCAGCCTCATAACGACACATTGGTAATTTTTTTTTTTTAATAAATTTCAAATTAAACGTGTGCTCATGGATCTAGGTAGCTCGGCCAACATAATCAGGTCGAGGGTGGTAGAACAGCTCGGGTTGCTCGACCAAATCGTGCCCGCCTCTCGAGTCCTCAATGGATTCAACATGGCGAGCGAGACAACAAAATGAGAGATCACCCTCTCGCTCAACGTGGCAGGTACAACCCAAGATACAAAGTTTAATGTCATCGAAGGTGACATGAGGTACAATGCTTTACTCGGGAGGCCGTGGATACATTGTATAAAAGCAGTGTCGCCGACCCTTCATCAAATTATGAAATTTCCAACCAAGGACGGAATAAAGACAGTATACGGGGAGCAGCATGCAATAAGAGAGATATTCGCAGTGCACGATGTGTCACCAATATCGACGTCTTCTGCATCGAAGGAGCCAAAAAACAAGCAAACAACCAAGTAGCAATCAAAAACTATGTTACCGGTTGCGCCCGGTGGACGAATAAAGGACTGTGCCATGCCTCGGAACGAGCAATTGAAACATATCGAGGCTCAAGCGCTACCACAGTTAAGGTACAACCCTTTCCCTTTCTTATTTACGATTTCTACTAACTCATGTGCAGGTGTTTGATTAAGAGGAATCGAAGCATCCTCCAGCTCGAAGACTTAGGTTTTAAAGCATGTGTTGCGCTCTTTTTCCCTTAAGTTGGATTTTATCCAAAATGGGTTTTGTCGACGAGGTTTTGGAACGAGGAAACATCCATATGCTACCTAAGGAGAAATCATCAAGTATTCAAGGATTATCTTCAATGAACCTCAAATACTGGGGGGCATTCCCCCGGAAGGTTACCTCCTCGAATAAATTGAAGTATGCCAAAAAGGGCCTCGACAGGAGAATAATGTATCAGACAAAACGGTCGAATAAATCGTGTTTGCATAGAATAATCCAACCCTCGATGGCCAAAACATGTATGCTTTTACCAAGTAATCGAAAGAGTACAGATTATCATTAAAAAGCTTTATGTTTCCAAGAAGTTTGCTATTTTCACAAGAAATGACACTAGGGCCAAAAACTCCCGAACACTCGGGGACTGTCATCGACAACCTCGAGCGTATAAGCCCTCCATGAGGCAATATCAAATTTGTAAGACCTCGAAGGGGAATGCTCAAAAACATAAGCCCTCCATGAGGTAATATCAAATTTGTAAGACCTCGAAGAGGCATGCTCAAAAACATAAGCCCTCCATGAGGTAATATCAAATATGTAAGACCACGAAGAGGCATGCTAAAAAACATAAGCCCTCCATGAGGCAATATCATATTTGTAAGACCTCCAAGAGGCATGATGAAAAATATAATCCCTCCATGAGGTAATATAAAATTTGTAAGACCTTGAAGAGGCATGCTCAAAAACATAAGCCCTCCATGAGGCAACACCAAATCTGTAAGACCTCAACAAGGCATGACCAAATTTGTAAGACCTTAAAATGGCATAATCCCTACATTCAAGTCAAGACTATATATTCGAACATGTAAGACCCCTAGAAAGGCATACCCTCGATATAGACGCCGAGACTACCTCACCCGGGGACTAAAAGGCTACGGCCAAACATAAAGAGCTTCGATCATATCAGCTCCAAAAATGTGTAAGAGCCATCTTATAGATCCTTAGGTCCAATCTAAAAAAGAGCCCAAGGGCTAGCCTACAGGGCCTTGAGGCCGATTCAAAAACCTTAGGGTCGACGACCTCAAGTCAAACTTGACTCGGGGACTAAGCTCCAAATGGTCAACTATAGACCATTACCAATTGCTAATCGAGAGCAAAAACCCGAGGGATTAGTCTAAAATCCAACATTTTGGACCTTGTATCAATAATCGTCATGGAGCAAAGGAAAGACAAGAAATGATGAAGAACAAAGGACTTAGCATCTATAGTGAAGGTTCACGGAGTCATATTTACGAGGCTCGTACCTGCAGCCCTTACACAAAAAAGATAAGAAATAAAAACCTAATCTACCACCGAGGTTGTGCCTCTAACAGCTCCCTCGGAGGTTGTGCCTTACGAAATTTGGCCCTCAGCCACGGATCTTCAACGGCCTCCTCTCCTCCGAGGACTTCACCTTCGCCTTCATCATCTTCTGAGCCATAGCTCGAGCCACAATTAGAGGTAAGCAGGACCATTGATTCCTCTTTTATGGCCTTCACCCTCTCAATCTCAGGAAACAGATCGATGCCCCCTGCATGTATATCCTCAAGAGCCTGCCTCCGAGATTTTAATCGGCCATTCCCCACAGCTCGGGTCCTTCTTAGCTCAGGGACTAATCATAAGACCTCGTTAAGGAAAGATAAAGCTTATAAGACCTTAACGGCAAGTACCAAAGTTCAAACCACAAAAGCAAAGACAAAGGCAAAATGAAAGTTTATGCAAAAACAAGACGAATGATCTCTTTATATAAATGATGGTATAAAGGTACATTTACAACACTCCTTCAGGGAGCCCTTTACCAAAATAAAACATAGTTTGTCGCTATCATCGGGAGATTTCGTCTTTTTCCCCCAAGAACCTTGCCTCCGCCAACCCCCTCGGGACTAGCATCTTCGCCAACCTCTTCCCCTTCGTCTTCTACATCGGCTTCATCATCGGTAGAAAGGAGGAACTTAGCACTAATCTCAGCCGTCTTAGCCTACTCTATCTCCTCCGAGAGATCGGAGCCCTTATCATGAATCCTCTTGAGGGTCTCCCTCCGGGATCTGCATCGGACATACTTATTGCTTCCTCTGTCGATCGAAAGCCCCACCCCTTCCCCGAGCATCAATAGCATCTGCTAGACGGTGCCCATTCCCCTTCGGAGTATTTTCTGACATCTCACAAATGGATTTCTGGACCGAGAACAGTTTGGGCTGCATTTTTGCGAACATCACTACAAGGTGTGCTACCCCTGAAATTAGGAAAGCACTCGAGAACTTCAAGTGGGAAGATATTAAGACTGCCGCGGGAATTTTTGCCTCGAACTTCAAGTGGGCTGCACTGGACTCGAATTCAGGGAAAAGAAGAGTTTGTGAAGCATTTCCCAACATCGAAATTTATCTGCGACATGAACGAATATATTCCAATTATCTTTTCTCTACCAAGGAATGGCCCGACCAGCTCCATAGATAGTGATATCTCATTCAAAAGGAGGGACCTTAAGTTTCACCACCTTCTCCCAATGGAAATCAACCTCCGCCTCTTCAATATCAGTTACCAAACTAACATATCGAGGCATGGGCTCGCGTCGGCCTGCTACCCAGGAAGATTTATCAGCCTTAAAATCAGATGACGTTTCACAGTGTCCAGGTACGCGCCCCCCAATACGAGGGGGAACTGTCGTTTCGCTCTAGAAAATCATGATGAAGAAAGGGTTTTCTCATTTTGAGAGACCATCATAGAATTTTTGACCATGACTATGTTAAAAATTTCAGAATAAGAAGAAGAAAATGGAGAATAGGTGAACGCAGAGAAGGGATGAAAGCAGAAGCTTCTAAATGAAAATTTGAAGATGTTGCAAAGAGTGACCATTTGAGAAAATAAGGGTTGGAGTATTTATATAGGTTATCTAAAAGCACCTTGAAGAGATTGAAAGGGCGGCAAATAGCGGTTCAGGGGCTTTTTGAGAACTGTGTTCTCTGCAAAGCTTTTTGTCACATCAGTTGATGATCTCACATGACGGCGAAGATATCGAAGGGCCCAAAAATTCAAAAATGTTTCTTATCATCTCACTCTAAGAAACGCGGGGACTATCTGTGCATGGCCAAAATCAGGGTGTCCGATTTTGACCGTTATGGCACCCCATGATTGACCTCGAGGAGCCCGAAGTGGAACTCAATGGTTAGGCGCCGATCTCGTCCCTCAATTTTTTGGCGTGACAAACTTGGTGTCAAAGCTTAAGGTTTTAAAAGTGTCCTAGGATGTGTCGGAGTCGTGACTAGTAGAACCCTTTCTTATTGGTGTGTTATCGACCACATGTATAATTAGGAGGCTGCATGGACATTTTGGAAAGTACCCTTTTCTTGCTATTTTATATTGTGTGATATGGTGGAAGGTGAGGTTGTCTATCTCTAACTCGTGCATTGTTCCAATTTTAAGTAAATGGCACCCAAGAAGAGAGCTCGACTCGGCCTAGAGGCCAATGCCACCCCAGGAATGGCCGTGAATTCTTTATCTGATGGTGCGGGTAAGAATGATTCCCCCACCCTGAATCTGCCTGGCTGTTCAATCCCAGGCCATGATATTCCCTTTCCTGCTCCAGCGGAGGGTGCTACAGTCCCTCCCGCTGATGTTCCTTATCCTTCTTCAGTCCAAGCTTCCGGTCCTAGTATTTCTGATGGGGACCTCAAGGTAGTTATTCAGATAATGATTCAGCTGGTGGCTTCCGAGGACCAAAGATCACATGCTTCCCCTGCATCCTCTAGCAAGCAACGGGATTCTTCGGGTTACAGGGTAAACCAGTTTCTGCAGTTAGCCCCTCAAGAGTTCACAGGCACCGACCCAAAGACCGACCCTCACGAGTTTATTGATGAGATGTATAAGACCCTCCGATTTATGAGGGCTAGTGAGACAGAGCGGTTTGAGTTGGCTTCCTATCGTCTAAAGGGAGCGGCATATCCGTGGTTTGAAATGTGGGAGAGTTCCCGTTGAGCGAGGAGCCCTCCAGCAAGGTGGGAGGAGTTTGTGGATGCCTTTATGGATAATTTCTTGCCTGCTGAGATTATGGCAGCCCGTGCTACAGAGTTTGAGGCCCTCAAGCAGGGCAACATGAGTGTGTGGGAGTATCATATGGAGTTTGCGTGCTTGTCCAAATATGTTGTTCACATGATGCTGACTATGGAGGCCAGGGTTCGACGGTTTGTTCAGGGTCTTGGTCCCTTTGTTGTTAATGAAGTTGCTACAGTTGTCTTGCATTCGAATATGACTTATGGGAAGATCGTGGGATTCTCCCAAGACACAGAGGCTTGGAAGTTGAAGATAAGAATGGAGAGGGAGAGTGGTAGTAAGGCCCAGTCAGCGGGCAACCCTGGGAGTTCAGTTGGAGGAGGGAGATCATTCCTTGGGATAGGGTCATCAAGGCTATCCCAGTCCTCTGCCAGTGCCCCACCATCAGGGCACAGTTATCAGCGGGGAGGTCACTTTGGACCAGGTCTAGACATCAGGAGGTTCCATCAGTCGGGTCGTTCCGGTGGGAGGTTCCAGCAGCAGCGGAGGGCCCTATTCCCTATCTGTGGGAAGTTTCATTCTTAGCGTTTTACTTGGATATACCGGTATGCTATAGATGTAGAGAGAGAGGCCATATCCAGCGAGACTTCCGTGCACCCAGTCAGGGCGCGGGTAGGGGTACTGCTCAGCCATCCAGCTCTTCAGCCGCTATATCTTCAGCACGCCCTCTAGCACTAGCAGGGCGCGGAGCAGCTAGGGGTAGAGCACAGGGTTAAGGGGGACCCAACTAGTTTTATGCTTTGAGTGGTTGCCAGAGCACCGAGGCTTCCCCAGATGTTGTCACAGGTATTCTGACTGCTCGGTCATGTGATGTTTATGCTCTTATTGATCCCGGGTCTTCTTTGTCATATGTTACTCTATTTATTGCTTCAAGTTTTGGTATAGGACCCGAACAGCTTCACAAGTCGTTCTATGTGTCGACTCCGGTTGGTGATTCTATTACGTCAGTGCGAGTCTATAGGAATTGTGTTGTCACAGTGCGTAGTTGGGATATCACGAACGATCTTATTGATTTAGAAATGGTAGATTTTGATGAATTATGGGGATGGATTGGCTCTATTCGTGCTTTGCTAAACTCGACTGTCGAACCAGGATTATGAGGCTTGAGTTTCATAATGAATCAGTTATTGAGTGGGAGGGATATAATGTTGTGCCAAGAGGTAGATTTATTTCCTACCTTAAAGCCTCAAAGATGATCAGAAAAGGGTGCATCTACCATTTGGTCCGGGTTGCGGACACCACTTCAGAGGTGCCTGCTCCAGAACCTGTGCCTATTGTGAATGAATTTCTTGAGGTATTTCCGGGCGAGCTTCCTGGGATTCCACAAGATAGAGAGATCAATTTCGGGATTGATGTATTGCCAGATAAGCAGCCAATATCTATTCCACCTTACCGAATGGTGCCAGCAGAATTGAGACAGTTAAAAGAACAATTGAAAGGTCTATTAGAAAAGAGTTTCATTCGGCCTACTGTGTCGCCTTGGGGTGCACCGATTATTTTTGTCAGAAAGAAAGACGGATCCCTTCGGATGTGTATTCATTATCGGCAGCTCAACAAGGTCACCATCAAAAACAAATACCCATTTCCTCGGATAGATGAGTTGTTCGACCAGTTGCAAGGTGCTAAGTTCTTCTCAGAGATTGATTTGCGGTCCGGGTATCATCAGTTAAAAATCAGGGAGCGGGATATTCCTAAGACTGCCTTCAGGACTAGTTATGGGCACTTTGAATTTTTGGTAATGTCTTTTGGGCTAACCAACGCCCCAACAGCTTTTATGGATCTTACGAATCGGGTTTTCAAATAGTTTCTCGACTCTTTTGTGATTGTCTTAATTGACGATATTCTTGTTTATCCGCGGAGTCAAGGGGATCATGCTAATCACCTCACGGGTGTTCTGCAGACTCTTCATCAGCAGCAATTGTATGCAATGTTTCAAAATGTGAGTTTTTGCTAGAATCAGTCACCTTTTTGGGCCATGTTGTTTCCAGGGAGGGGATTCGGGTTGATCCCCAAAAGATTGCAGTGGTGAAGGATTGGCCTAGGCCAACGACCCCGGCAGAGATTCACAGTTTCTTGGGTATAGCTGGGTATTATCAAAGGTTCGTGGAGGGATTCTCTACCCTCGCCTCCCCATTGACTAAACTGACGCAGAAGGCGGTTAAGTTCTAGTGGTCTGATGCTTGTGAAAAGAGTTTTCAGGAATTGAAATTAAAATTGACTACGGCACCAGTGTTGACCTTGCCAAAAGGTTCGGAAGGGCTTGTGGTGTATTGTGATGCTTAAAGGGTTGGTTTGGGGTGTGTATTGATGCAATGTGGTAAGTTAATAGCATATTCTTCTAAACAGCTCAAGAATCACGAAACGAATTATCCGACGCATGATTTGGATCTCGCGGTGGTTGTGTTTGCATTAAAAATCTGGTGGTATTATCCTTATGGGGTCCATGTGGAAGTGTTCACACACCACAAGAGTCTTCAGTATTTATTCAAACAAAAGGAGTTGAACATAAGGAAGCGGAGGTGGTTGGAATTTCTCAAGGACTATGATATGAATATTTTGTACCATCCAGGGAAGGCGAATGTGGTAGCCGACACTCTTAGTCGGAAATCCATGGGTAGCTTGGCTCATTTGGAAGCAGGTCAGAGGCCTTTGGTTTGGGAGGTTTATCAGTTGGCTAGTCTGGGGGTCTGTCTTTCGACATCAGACGAAGGTGATGTCTTGGTGCGTAATGGAGCAGAGTCTTCACTTGTAGCAGAAGTCAAGGGAAAGCACTTCAGGGATCCGGCTTTGGCACAATTGAGGGAAGCAATTTTGTATCACAAGGCTTCAGCATTCTCACTCGGCAATAATGATGGTGTCCTGCGCTGTCAAGAGAGGTTATGTATTCCAGATGTGGATGATCTTCGGAAGAGGGTAATGGCAGAGGCTCACAACTCCAGGTATTTAGTACACCCAGGTTCTACGAAGATGTATCATGATATCAAAGAGATTTATTGGTGGAATGGTATGAAGAGGGGTGTGGCAGACTTTGTGGCTAGGTGTTCGACTTGTCAGCAAGTGAAGGCCGAGCATCAGAGGCCCGGTGGATTGATGCAGCTTATGCAAATACTGATGTGGAAATGGGAGATGATCAATATGGACTTTGTGATGGGGTTACCTCGCACTCCACGTAGGTTCGACTCTGTTTGGGTAATAGTGGATCGGCTCACGAAATCAGCTCACTTCTTGCCAGTCAAGTCCACTGATACTGCAGAACAGTACACTCACTTGTATATCAAAGAAATAGTCAGACTTAATGGAACTCCAGTATCTATTATCTCGGATTGAGGGGCCCAGTTCACAGCTAACATTTGGAAGAAATTTCAGCAAGGTTTGGGTACTCAGGTAAATCTCAGCAAAGCTTTCCACCCACAGACGAACAATCAAGCGGAGCGGACTATTCAAACGCTTGAAGATATGTTGCGGGCTTGTATATTAGATTTCAAGGGTAGCTGGTATGAACACTTGCCGCTTATAGAATTTTCTTATAATAATAGTTTTCATGCTAGTATTCAGATGGCCCCATTTGAGGCATTGTACGGAAGGAGATGTAGATCTCCGATTGGGTGGTTTGAGGTTGGGGAGACAGAATTGTTAGGACCAGATCTTGTGCACCAAGCTATAAAAAAATTTAAGTCATTCAGGAAAGGATGAAGACTGCTCATAAATGTCAGAAAACCTATGTGAACGTCCGTTGAAGAAATTTGGAGTTTCAAGTAGATGATTGGGTATTCTTGAAGGTGTCTCCCATAAAGGGATTAATGCGGTTTGAGAAGAAATGGAAATTGAACCCAAGGTATGTCGGGCCATATAGGATTGCTCAAAGGATAGGACAGGTGGTTTATAGGCTGGAGTTGCCCCCTGAGATGTCATTAGTTCACCCGGTGTTCCATGTGTCTATATTGAAGAAAGTGGTTGGAGATCCATCAGCCATCCTGCCAGTTGAGACTATTGAGGTTAATGAAGAATTATCGTATGAAGAGGTTCCGGCTGCTATTCTTGGTAGGTAAGTCCGTAGATTGAGGAACAAAGAAATTGTTTCAATTAAAGTGTTGTGGCGAAGTCAGCAAGTTGAGGAAGCCACGTGAGAAGCGGAAAATGAGATGAAAGAAAAATATCCCTATTTGTTTGAATAAGTCTAGTAGTGATCGTGAAAATTGTCATCTCTAAGAAACTATATGTTATGTTTAGTTTTGTGCAAAAGCACCCCTGTTTTCCCTAATTGCTCTACTATTGTAACTTCTCACGTTGTGCCAAAATTGTGTATGTTGTGACTATTTGAGTAATGTGCAACCCCTTGGAGTGAATGAAATTATGTGAAACTCATGTGATGGTTAAGTGATTAATTGAAGTGTAGATTGGTAATGATTTATTGAAGTGTAGATTGGTAAGGATTAATTGAAGTGTATATGACATGTTGAAGTAATTGAATTATATAGGACTTGTCGAGGTGACCAAATTATGTGCAAGGCCATGAAATAACTAGTAAGGTGTGGAATTGGTTAAGAACATGTTCTTTCGGGGCTCTCTGACAGGTAGATAGGCCTAACAACAGAGGAAACTCTGGCAAAATTTTCAGAAAATATCAGAGTTAGTAAAATTGGGGGTTGGCAGATTGTGTTTTCAAAACCAAATAATTTCCTTATCCTCATTCGAGGACAAATGATTTTAAGTGGGGGAGGATGTAAAGACCCGTAAATTTTCTATGTCTAAAATAATGCCCGAATAGGTCCCTGTGTTGTTACAACCGTAGAAATTCTTAAAAACGGTCCTATTTTGATTAAAAAGTATCCCAGAACATGAAAGATTAAATTTTCCAGAAATTGCGCGTTATGCGATGCACTATGCGATCGCATAACAGGGTATGCGGACCGCATAGTGATCACATACCTGGACAGTAGCCTGTCCAAATTGAGGACAACTATGCGGCCTGAAATGTGATCGCATTTTGGGTATGCGGACCGCATAGTTGTCGTATTCTTGCCCCATGGTTTTTGCGAGGGAGGTTATGCGACACACTATGCGATTGCATAACAGGTATGCGGACCGCATAGTGGTCGCATACTTAGGCAGTGTGGTTCCCATTAAGTCCTATTTGAATGCCAACTATGCGACAGGAATGTGGACCACATAGTAGGAACGCGATCACATTCCTGATCGCATTTCTGTGTCGGGGCTCCTATTTTCTAAATTTAAGACCAGACTCCCTATTTTATAAAACACCCCTTCCCTTCATTTTTAACGATTTTCTGACCAAAAATAGAGAGAGAAAAAGTGAGTTCTTGAGAGAGAAGGTTTTAACATCATCCAATTTGATTTTCCAAAATCACTCAAGCCTGGAAATTATCGAGTTATTATCATCTTCTTCACCCAAAGAGGTGAGTCTTCACCCTATTTCCCCTATTTCTCGGATTTTGGGTAAGAATAAAACACATATAGGTTGGTTCTTGAAAATAAAAAGTGAAATATTGCATTCATGTGAGTTAAACCCCGTAATCCAGTAAAGGGAATAAACAAGTTTGGGGTAATTATTCTCAAAAATGGGGTTAGTAGTCTAAGGGGTCACATAGTGTTTGATAAACTGCTCAATTGAGCACAAGATTCCTAATCTAAGTGAAATATGTCACATTGTGGAATAGATTGACAGTGCTAGACGGTCTGGTGAATTGTGATAGAAATTTAAAAGAGGATGACTCGAGGTATGTATTGCTAACTTTAATCTTCCTATAGTCACCTTGTTGGTGTCCGAACATTCGGTATGAGTTTCTTGCTGAGTATATGTGAATTGATTGTCCGGTTGTGTTGAGGTGCGAGATTTCATTCGCTGATTTTTCTTAGTCGACTATCCTGATAATTGAAATTGTGAAAGGTGACTTCTATGTGATTACTCTATCATGTGCAAGGTTCGTTAAATGATTGAGTATGTTGGTATGAAAGAATGGTAATGAACTCAAATGTGTAAATGTATCTAAGTGATAAGGGTTGTGTAACAAGTGATGAAAGGGAGTTGTGAATTGATCTAGTTGAACTAAATGACCATGGAAATATCGTATATGACTCATTGTTGGAAAGGTTTATTGTGGCTTAACTTCACATGGATTGTTGGTTGTAATGAATTTATATTCTTGTTGATGAGCATCTTTGTGGTTGAATTAATGGATGACAAAGACTATTATGAACACATGATTGGTTGGGTGTTATGAAATTGTACTCTTGATGATGTGAAACCCTGGGATTGAATTGTGGGTTGTTATTGTTTGCATGAAATGTGATGGTCCGGTGGGATCGGGTTGCATGCCGCAATACGAAGTAATAAGGGTGGAGAGGTAACAACGGTGCAGTATAAATTGTGCACTATGTGTTGGTTCCTTTAACTGCTTTCTATGTGTGCATGTCACACCCCGAAATCGCACCATCGGGACGTGATGGCGTCTTACGTTGAACCAGCTAGACAAGCCAGCGTGTACGGTTAAACTAGCATAATAACATCGATTTAATGGAATAAGCTAAAACAGCTAGTACAACTTAACAACGAAAATAAATATGGTTTCAAAACTAAGTAAAGACAACATAATACAACGACGCATAAATTTTCCAAAACCTGGAGTCACAAACTCACGAACTGTATATGAGAGTGCTAAATACAATGCCTGAAAGGAAATACATGACTATCTCTGAAACTAGAGGAAAACAAGACTGAAACAAAGACATAGGGATGGGAGAGACGCCAAGGCCCACGAACGCTAGCGGGTATACCTTGAAGCCTCTAGGATAAGCTGAAAGACACTCCCACTAATGATGTCTACCGGGTCCGGTGCATAATCTGCACAACATAAAGAAGTGCAGGTGTAGCATCAGTACAACCGACCCTATGTACTGGTAAGTGCCTAGCCTAACCTCGGCGAAGTAGTGACGAGGCTTGGACCATACTACCAAGTAAACCTGTGCAGTTCGAATATATATATATATATATATATATACAACGGAAAAGGGATACAGGAAGTAATCAACTAATAAAGGAAGGGGAACATGATGTGAGGAGATAACAGTTTCATATAAGAAATTTCAAATAAAGAAAGGAACAACCAGGCCAGAATATCAATAAGGATCAGAAATCACAACTTGCACGGCATCACCCTTCGTGCTTTTACTCTCATCCTCACTATGCAATGTATAATGTAATCAATGTAAATCATGGCACGGCATCACCCTTCGTGCTTTTACTCTATTCCCTCACTATGCAATGTATAATGTACTCAATGTAAATCATGGCACGGCATGACCCTTCGTGCTTTTACTCTCTTTCCTCACTATGCAATGTATAATGTAATCAATGTAAATCATGGAACGGCATCACCCTTCGTGCTTTTACTCTCTTTCCTCACTATGCAATGTATAATGTAATCAATGAATATATGTACGGAATGGTACATCGTACGGCACGGCATCGCCCTTCGTGATTTACATTATTTCCTCACAATATCAAACAATGCACGGCATCACTCTTCGTGCTTTAACACTCTTCTCACAATAGAAAACAGTGCACGGTATCACCCTTCGTGCTTTAACATTCTTCCTCACCCAAACAACAATCACAAACAAAGGGCAAGGGAGTGCACATAATAGAAATAGAAATCCCGTCAAGGGAACAACAACTTCACAATTAAATCCCGGCAAGGGAACATCAATAAAATAATTAAATCCCGGCAAGGGAACAATAACAGTAATCTCAACATCTCAGCAAGGGAGATTATCACAAAAGCAACAATGACCCGGCAAGGGTATATTTTAATAACTCTTTCTCTTTCTTTCACTTTCATTTCATAATTTACTCTATCACTTGAGCCAATGCTCCAAAGAATTCAATTATCTCATATATATTCATCATTCGTGTTACAGCTCGAGCCAATGCTCCTTGAAGTTTAAAGATCACAATTCCCTTCACATACTCTTTACAACATATGGAAAATATCAATTAAGCATGGAAGTTACAACAAAATCAGAATATTCGCAATATAAAGACTCACGGTCATGCTAGACACCAATGTATAGATACTCGTCACCATGCATATACATCGTACTCGACAATTAACAAGTGGCAAATAATACTCAACTCCTATTCCCTCAAGCTAAGGTTAGACCAAACACTTACGAACTAGGCTTCGCATTTCCATTTGGCCGCATTTGTGATCAGGCTTGCCCAGACCCATCTTCGCATTTGTGATGAATAGCTCACATTTGCGATGCTGGCTTCGCTCTGCAGATCAGAGATACGAGATTTTTTTCCAAAGTTCAAAAATGCATCTGTGGCCCATCCACAACTCACTCGAGCCCTCGGGGCTCCAAACCAAATATACACGCCACCTCAAAAACATCCTATGAACTTATCCGTGCGATCAAATCGCCAAAATAACATCATATTCATCGAATTAAGCCTCAAAATCCATGAATTCTTTCAAATTTCTTAAAACATCAAATTTTCTATTTTAAGTCTGAAACACGTCAAACGACGTCTGTTTTCAACCAAAACTTTACAGAACGTGCTTGAACCATATATAAGACATGTACCGAGCGCCGGAACCAAAATACGGGCCTGATACCATCACTTTCTAATCAGATTTCATTTCCAATTTCCTTGAATATCTTTAGAAAATAATTTTACTCAAAAATTCATTTCTTGGGCTTGGGACCTCGGAATTCGATTCCCGGCATACGCCCAAGTCCCATATTTTCCTACGGGGTCCGGGTCTGTTTACCCAAAATGTTTACCGAAGTTTTATTCATTTTAATATCAAAACTTAGCATTTTTCTTAGAATTTCATATTTAAGCTTTCCGGCTACGCGCCAGGACTGTACACCCAAATCGAGGCAACCCTAAATGAGGTTTCCAAGGCCTCGGAAGCACGGAATGGGTAAGAAAACAGGTGATGACCCTTTGGGTCGTCACAGTGCATCTCTTGATTTTACTTTGAGTAGAATTTGCTCATACATACTAGCACTATTTCGTAGTACTAACGTCCCTTTTGTCGGGGGTACTACATCTTTTATATGGATGTAGGTGGGTCCATAGTAGGTAGCTCAGGTCGCCGTTAGTGGTGCCTCCTCCTCATCTTTCAGCAGTACTGGTGAGCCCCACTTTCTCCCGGGGCCGGGTGTAATTCATGCCATCTCTTTTAAGTCTGTTATGTATTGTAAGGTATAGCCGGGGCCTTGTTGCCGGCAAGTATTGTATAAACTCCTAATATTCGTAGAGGCTCTGTAGACAAGATGTGAGTGTATATATCTATTTTGGGTAGTAACTGTACGTATTCGGAATCGTGGTCAGTATTGGAAACTTATGTATGTATTGTGTATGTGTTTGGGAATCAACTGTTGAAATTCTAAAAGAGAAATGATCTTGAGTTTGTAAATCCATGCTTAAATCCTAAGTTGCTATTTTATATGGATTATGGTGCATTGTATATACGGGGAACGCGTTGGGTAGGAAAGGCAATCCAGGTCCACTTGACTAGGTTCACCTGGTTAGGCGCCGGTCTCGTCCCTCGATTTTGGGGCGTGACAGATGAAAAGCGTGAGGCCGCATTGGTTCGAATCGCCGCTCAAAAACAAAGGATTGAAAGGTACTACAGTAGAAGAACAAACCTTCGATACTTCGGAGTCGGGGACTTGGTTCTAAGAAAAGTCACCCTCAGCACTCGAAACCCGACTGAAAGGAAGCTAGGCCCTAGTTGTGAGGGAATGTACCGTGTCCTCGGAGTATTAGGCAAAGGATACTACAAGCTTAGCTTTATGGAAGGAGAACAGTTACCAAACAATTGGAATATATCACTACTCAAACGATAGTATTGCTAAGGTATAACCTTCTCCTTTTTTATTTATATTTTCACACTAACTTTTTGCAGATATCGATTGGAGATATCGGCGCACCCTTCAACCCGAAGACCTTGGGTTTTAAAGCATGTGTTGCACTCTTTTTCCCTTAGATCGGGTTTTTATCCCAAATGGATTTTACCGGCAAGGTTTTTAATGAGGCAACATCTATATGCTACCTAAGGAAAACTCAACAAGTATTCAAGGCTTCTTTTTCAACCATCCTCGAATACTGGGGGAATCAACCTCGGAGGTCACCTTTTCGAAGAAAACAGGTTATACCAAAGAGGGCCTCGATAGGACAATGTTGTAATGGACCAAACGGTCAAATGAACCATGTCCATGTAGAATAGTCGAGCCCCTGAGGGAAAATACATGTACGCATTATTTGAAGAAGCATTCTTATTTATCAAAACACTTTGTGCCTCAAAGAAGTTTACTGTTTTCACATGAAACGGCTCAAGGTCCAAATACTCTCGAACACTCGGGAACTGTCATCGACAATCAACATACCGAGTCATCAAAGACTCGAACTTATAAGACCTCAACGAGGCATACTCAAACTTATAAGACCTCAACGAGGCATACTCAAACTTATAAGACCTCAACGAGGCGTACTCGAATTTATTAGACCTTAAAAAAGGCATACCCCTGATATTAAGGCCAAGGCTAAATATTCGAACTTGTAAGACCCCTATAAAGGCATACCCTCGATATTAAGGTCGAGGTCATCTCACTCGGGGACTAAAGTCTACGGCTAAATATAAAGACTATGGTTATGAAAAGGCTACGGCCGAAATAATGCGGCTCGAAAACATTTGATTTCCGCCATAAAACTAAAGGCCTTCAAATAATTCAAAAAAAGGGTTAAATCAGGCTACCCTCGGCATAAGCAAAGGGGCTTCGATAATATCAACTCCGAACAATGTAAAGGCTTCGAGAAAATCAGCCTTCGAGAAAACCTCACTGTCACGACCCAACCTAGGGGCCGCGACGGGCACCCGGTACCTTACTCGACCGAGTACCAACGTAACATATCTTTCTTATCGTACTATCATGGGTAAATGGGCCAAAAGGGCCATCATGAGATAACCGAAATAAAACATCGGACAACCTAACACGATATAGAAACTTATGCATGTGACCTACACGCCTATAAGGCTGACATGATCATTTATAAACTTAAAACATAGACTGACAAGGCCATGCAAGTATCCATATACCTGACATCTGTCTACAACCCTCTAAGAGTACATAAGCAACATAAAGTTTGGGATAGGTCCCCGCCATACCAGTCAATGCATGTCCCAATCATACTGACCAAATAGGAAACTCCGGAGAAAGTGGAGTGCAGCAACATCTTCCACTGAGCTGAAAGCCTACTAGGAGGACTGTCGACCTGTCTATCGGGACCTGCGGGCATGAAATGCAAAGTCCCCAGGCAAAAGGGACGTCAGTACAAATAAAGTACTGTATGTAAGGCAGAAAAGCATAAATAACAACAGTAATGTAAAGAGAGATATATGAGATACAATTTGTAGCATCTGAGTGCCTCTAAGATATAGTGACATGAAATTCTTGATACATATATATACATAATCTTTTAAAAACATCCTACTTTGTGGGTATCATCATCATCATCATATCGTACCCAGCCTCAAAGAGGACTTGGTAAAAACGTACCCGGCCATCGTAAGGCTCGATAGAATCGTACCCGGCCATGTGGAGCTCGGTAGACCCAACTGATCAGTGGTTGAACAATAGGTGCCATACCTAGCCAATTATAGCGCTGCTCGGTAGAGTAAAATAGATACTATATATAATGTATGTTGGACTCATGGAATCACGCTCTAAACCTTTTGGAGTGATGTAAGGTACTTGCACATTCGATTAACATTATGGACATCATAACATAAACATGAACAACACTAGGACTCAAGGATCATACATACTTTCTTAGAATAACTTTGTAAGGAAATAACAACATTGAGAACCTTAGTTTCTAGGAGTAGATTCATTATGAAATAGCGTATCATTTACGTTCGCTTTACGTTCGCTTCACTTTAGATAATGCAAAAGAATGAAGTAAGTGACTTAACATACCTTAACCAATTTGAGTGCTTAATACCTTCCAAGAAAATCTTCAAACAAATCAACTCAATCTATCATATCATAAGGAGATTCAAATTCAGTGTTGAGCAAGGGCTAAGACTGTAACTTAAGCTAGTAGCTAGTTTACGTAAATTCGGGCAGCATCTCCCCTGTAACAAGGCCCTCCTCAAACACCATATACCAACAACACCAAGAAGAAAATAATAACAATATGCATGCATTATTTCCCAACCTTATCTCCACCACAATATATCACAAAATAGCCTACACACCCTAATCACTTCATACATGAAACGACAACAAAACTAGTGTCAAACAACCTTAAAAAAATAACGACGAACAACCGGACCAACATTCCATCATTATGTGTTGTTTTCCCACACCTTTTGTCCTCCAAAACTCCATAAAATATCAGCACAAGAGGCCAACACGAAACAGCCCACAAACAGTCCACTACAAGTCAAACAACTCGAACTCACGGCTTCCGATCACCGTCCCGTGAGTTCTAACTATTAAGAAACATATTTATCAAACTTCCTTGATATTTAAACAATTAAATACAGATATTAGAAATTTTTTAACTATGAATTACCTTCCAAAACTCTAACTACAAAGAAAAAAAGAGAGGCGGTATAATGACACTTACGTCATAGGGATCATTTTGATGTTATCGCTTCTCGATTTCATGCCTGGGATGATAATATTCTTTGAAACCATAGAAGAGAGCTTAAGGATATGTTTATGGTTGTTCTCTGGTCACACATGAAAAATAAAGAGAAATCCGACGTAAGACTTATATATATCAACTTTGGAAAATTCAAAGAGGTGCTAGCTTGGCACCCTAGCGTTGGCCCATCTTCCGACGCTTATATCTTTTTATTATGTCGTATGAATTAACGGTTAAGAGCGTTGGAAACTAAATTCCAAGATTTTCAATTCGGTATATAATATGTCCCAATAAGGCCTCATATAACACACTAAATGTATTTCTAAAAAAGCTTTAGTTGTCACGCCCCGAAATCCCATCGTCGGGCCGTGATGTCGTCTAACGTTGAACCTGCTAGACAAGCCAACATGTGTAGTTAAACTAGCATCATAACCTCATCCTAACAGAATAAACTAAATCCGTTCACAAATTAAACAGCGGAAATAAATATGGTTTTAAGCTAAGTAAAGACAATTACAATACATCGACGCAAAATTCCCCAAAACCTGGTGTCACTAACTCACGAACTGTCTAAGAGTGCTAAATACAAGTCTGAAAGGAAATACATGTTTGCCTCTGAAACTAAAGGAAAAACAAGACAGGATCAAAGACAAAGGGATGGAAGAGACGCCAAGCCCAACGAACACCAGTAGGTATACCTCGAAGCCTCTATAATGAGCTGGAAGACACTCCCACTAATAATGTCCTCCGAGTCCGGCTGTGTAGTCTGCACAACATAAAGAAGTGCAGGTGTAGCATCAATACAGCTGACCCCGTGTACTGAGTAAGTGCCTATCCTAACCTCGGCGAAGTAGTAACGAGGCTAGAACAAGACTACCAAATAAACCTGTGCAGTTCAAATAAATATGTATACATATATGCAACGGATAAGAAATATAGGAAGAAAACACCGAATAAAGGAAGGGGAACATGATGTGGGGAGGTAACAGTTTCATATAAGAAATCTCAATAAGGAAAAGAACCACAAAGCCATCATATCAATAAGGACAAGAAATCACAAACTTGCATGACATCACCCTTCGTGTTTTTACTCTCGTCCTCACTATGCAATGTATAATGTGATAAATGTAAATCATGGCATGGCATCACCCTTCGTGCTTTTACTCTCGTCTTCACTATGCAATGTATAATGTAATCAATGTAAATCATGGCACGGCATCACCCTTCGTGCTTTTACTCTCTTTCCTCACAGTATAATCAATGAATATGGTACGAAATTGTACATCGTACAGCACGGTATCATCCTTCGTGCTTTACACTCTTTCCTCACAATAACAAAAAATGCACGGCATCACCCTTCATGCTTTAGCACTCTTCCACAACCAAACAACAATCACAAACAAGCGCAAGGGAGTAAACAGAATAAAAATATAAATCCCGGCAAGGGAACAATAACAGAAATCTCAACATCCCAGCAAGGGATACAATATCAAACAATGCACGGCATCACCCTTCGTGCTTTACTCTCATTCTCACCAAGACAAGTGCACGGCATCACCCTCCGTGCTTTGCTCTCATACTCACAAAAACAAGTGCACGGCATCACCCTTCGTGCTTTACTCTTATACTCACCAAAATAAGTACACAACATCACCCTTCATGCTTTAACACTCTTCCTCACCCAAACAGCAACCACACACAACGGTCAAGGGAGTAAATAGAATAGAAATAGAAATCCTTGCAAGGGAACATCAATTACACAATTAAATCCCGGCAAGGGTATATTTCAATAACTCTTTCTCTTTCTTTCACTTTCATTTCAATGATTTATTCTATCACTTGAGCCAATGCTCCAAAGAATGTAATTTTCTTCATTATTCGTTTCACAATTTGAGCCAATGCTCCAAAGACGTAATATCTCATATTTCTTCATTATTCGTTACACAATTTGAGCCAATGCTCCAACAGAGTTTACAGAATACAATTCCCTTCACATATTCTTCACAACATATAGGAATCATCAATTAAGCATAGAACTTACCACAAAATCAAAATGTTCACAATAGAAGGACTCACGGTCATGCTAGACACCAATGTATAGATACTAGTCACCATGCCTATACATCGTATTTGACAATTAGCAAGTAGAAATTTATACTCAACTCCTATTCCCTCAAGCTAAGGTTAGACCAAACACTTACCTCGGGTCCGAAGTATGGCAATCAACCCTCTAACACCGCCTTTCCTTTAGAATTCGACTCCGGAATGGTATTATCTAGGAATAATCAACTCAAGTATATAAATAAGGATTCAAATATTCAATTACATGGCCTAATTATCCATTTCCTAGCACTCTTTCAAATTTATCAAAATTCGACCCCGGGCTTGCTTGCTCGAATTCTTGCAATTCTCGAAGGGAACACTCACCCAAAGCCTAAGGATCATAAATATACGATTTTTACTTGATTTCATGGCCAAATCACAGAAAATTCTAAGGTGATCACAAGTTCTAGGTTACTACCCATTTTCTTGAATTTTTGCACTAATTTGTGTAGTTAATTAGGCTAATATACATGCATGAAACAAATTTATGGGTGGAATTTACTTACCTCACAAGACCTGGTCGAAAGCTCTTAAAATGGTGGAATTCGCCTAAGGGAGAAGGTGAGAAATGAGGAAAATGGGTTTAAAACCCATACTTAAACTCACTGCTCGAACACTGATCGCACCTGCGATGGCTGGGACCGCACCTGCGGTCTCGCGCTTGCAAGGAGAACCTCGCACCTGTGGAATTGGGCTGGGGGGTCTGGGATCGCACCTGCGAAGGGGAGACCGCACATGCGGTCTCGCACCTGCGATACTGTGCAACCACACCTGCAGTCACACAAGAGCAGGTGCACCAGCAGCTAAGTTTGCTGGTTTTTAGCCCCGTTAGGTTCCCGGAAGGCACCTGGGCCCACCCGAGCCCTAATCCAAATATACCAACGAGTCCAAATCATAATACGGACTCGCTCGAGCCTTCGGATCACTCAAAACAACGCTAGAACTCAAAATCACACCCACAAACCTCAAGAACCAAACTTAGGAATTTTAAGTTTTCTAACTTTACTAACAACGTGCCGAACTGGCCTGAACATCTCGGAATGATACCAAATTTCACAGATTACTCACACAACCTCCTACGAACTTGCCCGTGTGGTCAAATTGCCAAAACAACATCATGCACATATAATAACTTCAATATCCATGAATTCTATCAAATTTCATACATACATCAAATTTCCCATATTAAGTCCGAAACACTTCAAACGAAATCTGATTTCAACCAAACCTTACAGAAAGTGCTTAAACCATATATAAGATCTGTACCGGGCATCGGAACCAAAATAAGGCCCGATACCATTACTTTCTAATCAGGTTCCATTTCCACTTCCTTAAATATTTTCAGAAAATAATTTTACTCAAAAAAATTCATTTCCCGGGGCTTGGGACCTCGGAATTCGATTCCGGGCATACGCCAAAGTCCCATATTTTCCTATGGACCCTCTGGGACCATCAAATCACGGGTCCGGGTCCGTTTTCCCAAAATGTTAGCCGTAGTCAAATTTATTCATTTTAATATTTGGTCTTAGCATTTTTTACAGATTTCATATTTAAGCTATCTGGCTACGCGCTCGAACAACACACGTAAATCGAGGCAAATACAAATGAGGTTTTTAAGGCCTCGGAGGTACGGGATGGGTAATAACATAGGTGATGACCCTTTTTGGTCGTCACATTCTCCACCTCTAAAACAACCTTTCGTCCTCGAACGGACAGAAGAAGGACGTACCTAAGTCGGGAAATAAATGAGGTAACGGCTCCGCATATCGGACTCGGACTCCCAGGTCAATGCCTCAGGAGGCTGACCTCTCCACTGAAGACGAACAGAATGGAAACTCTTGGATCTCAACTGACGAACCTGCCGGTCAAGAATAACTACCGGCTCCTCCTCATAAGATAAGTCCTTGTCCAACTGGACAGTGCTGAAATCTAACACGTGGGCTGGATCGCCGTGATACCTCTGAAGCATGGACACATGAAAAACTGGATGTACGGCTGATAAGCTAGGTGGCAATGAAAGTCTATAAGCCTCCTCTCCCACTCGATCATGAATCTCAAACGGACCAATGAACCTAGGGCTAAGCTTGCCCTTCTTCCCAAATCTCATCACGCCCTTCATAGGCGACACTCGGAGCAATACTCGCTCACCAACCATGAAAGCCACATCTCGAACCTTATGATCTGCATAACTCTTTTGCCTGGACTGAGCTGTATGAAGCCTATCCTGAATGATCCTGACCTTGTCCAAGGCCTCCTGAACCAAATCTGTACCCAACAATCGAGCCTCTCCTAGCTCAAACCATCCAACCGGAGATCGACACCGCCTACCATATAAATCCTCATAAGGAGCCATCTGGATACTCGACTGGTAGCTGTTGTTGTAGGCAAACTCTGCTAAAGGCAAGAAATGATCCTATGATCCTCTAAATTCAATAACACAAGCTCGGAGCATATCCTTCAATATCTGAATAGTCCGCTCGGACTGCCCATCTTTCTGAGGATGAAATGTTGTGCTCAACTCCATTTGGGTGCCTAACTCTCGCTGAACTGCTCCCTAGAAACGTGAGGTAAACTGCATGCCCCGGTCCGAAATGATAGATATCGGCACACCATGAAGGCGAACAATCTCCCAGATATAGATCTCAGCTAACCTCTCGGATGAATAGGAGACTGCCACAGGAATGAAATGCGCTGACTTGGTCAGCCTATCAACAATGACCCAAACTACATCGAACTTCTTCCGGGTCAACGTAAGTCCAGTAACAAAGTCCATAGTGATCCTCTCCCACTTCTACTCGGGAAGCTCAATCCTCTGAAATAAACCATTCAAACACCGCGCCACATATGCCAAAATATCCTTCTTCATTCTACGCCACCAATAATGATGCCGAAAATCCTGATACATCTTCGCGGGGCCCGAATGAATAGAGTACCGGGAACTATGGGCCTCCTCTAAAATCAACTCTCGAATCCCATCAACATTGGGCACACAAACTCGCCCCTGTAATCTCAAAACACCATCATCATCTAAGGTCACCTGCTTGGCACCTCCACGCTGCATCGTGTCTCTAAGGACACACAAATGGGGATCATCAAATTATCGATCACGGATACGCTCCAATAATGAAGAACGAGCGACCATACAAGCCAAGACTCGACTAGGCTCAGAAATATCCAACCTCTCAAATCGATTGGCCAAAGCCTAAACATCCAAAGCAAGCGGCCTCCGACTGACCGGAATAATAGAAAGACTGCCCATACTAGCTGACTTCCTACTCAAAGAACTGGCCACCACATTGGCCTTCCCCGGGTGATATAAGATGGTAATATCATAATCTTTTAACAGCTCCAACCACCTTCTCTGCCTCAAATTCAACTCCTTTTGCTTGAACAGGTACTGAAGACTCTTATGATCCGTGAACACCTCACATGCCACGCCATACAGATAGTGCCTCCAAATCTTCAATGCGTGGACAATGGCTGCCAACTCCAAATCATGCACTGGATAGTTCTTCTCATGAATATTGAACTGCCTCGAAGCATAAGCAATGACCTTGCCATCCTGCATCAACACTGTGCCAAGCCCAATACGGGAAGTATCACAATAGACTGTATAAGGTCCTGAACCATTGGGAAAAACCAACACCGGTGTCGTAGTCAGAGTTGTCTTGAGCCTCAGAAATCTTGCCTCACACTCGTCCGACCATCTGAACTGGGCACCCTTCTGGGTCAACGGTCATCGGGGCAGCAATAGATGAGAACCCCTCCACGAACTGACGATAATAGCCTGCTAATCCCAAGAAACTCTGAATCTCTATAGTTGATGCTGGTCTAGGCCAGTTCTTGACTGCCTCAATCTTCTTCTAGTCAACCTGAATACCCTCTGCTGACACGACATGACCCATGAATGCAAATGAACTCAACCAAAACTCGCACTTTGAAAACTTTGCATAAAGCTGACTATCCTTTAGAGTCTGAAGAACCACTCTGAGATGTTGCTCGTGCTCCTCCTGACTGCAGGAGTATATCAATATATCATCAATGAATACTATCACGAACGAGTCCAAATAAGTCCTGAACACTCGGTTCATCAAGTCCATAAAAGCTGCTGGGGCATTTGTCAACCCAAACGACATGATTAAGAACTAGTAATGCCCGTACCGAGTGCGGAAAGCAGTCTTAGGGACATCGGATGCCCTAATCCTCAACTGATGGTAGCCAGATCTCAAGTCTATCTTTGAAAATACCCTGGCACCCTGAAGCTGATCGAACAAATCATCAATCCTCGGCAGTGGATACTTATTCTTGATTGTAACCTTGTTCAATTGCCGGTAATCAATGCACATCCTCATCAAACTATCTTTTTTCTTAACAAACAATACCGGAGCACCCCAAGGGGAAACACTGGGTCTAATGAAACCCTTCCCAAGCAAATCCTGCAACTGTTCCTTCAACTCTTGCAACTCTAGCAGGGCCATGCGATACGGCGGAATAGAAATGGGCTGGGTTCCCGGAGCCTGATCAATGCAGAAATCAATGTCCCTGTCGGGTGGCATCCCAGGCAGGTCTGAAGGGAATACCTCAAGAAACTCATGAATCACGGACACCGAATCAATAGAGGGAACCTCAACACTGGAATCCCTCACATAAGCCAAATAAGCCAAACACCCCTTCTCGACCATGCACCCAGCCTTCACGTATGAAATAACACTGCGGGTAGAATGACCATGAGTTCCTTTCCACTCCAAACGGGGCAAATCTAGCAAGGCTAAGGTCACCATCTTGGCATGACAATCCAAGATAGCATGATATGGGGATAACCAGCCACCCCTAATATAACATCAAACTCGACCATACCTAAAAGCAACAAATCAAAACGGGTCTCAAGACCCCCAATCACTACAACAAAAGAACGATGGACTCGATCGACCATGATAGAATCACCCACCGGTGTAGATACATAAACAAGAATACTCAATGGACATGACCAGGTATGATGCAAAATAAGAGGACATATACGAGTACGTAGACCCTGTATCAAATAACACTGAAGCATCTCTGTCACAAACCCGAATAGTACCTGTAATGACTACATCTGAAGACTCAGCCCCTGGCCTGGCTGGAAGAGCATAACATCGGGGTTGGGCCCTGCCACCCTAAACCACATCTCTGGGACGGCCAGTTGATGGCTGGCCTCCACCCCTGGCGGCCTGAGCTACACCTCTATGATCTCTACCTCAACCTCTAGCACATTTGCCCCCACCTCTAGCTGGTTGGGCAGGCTGTGGAACACCTGGTGCATGTACCATGGCACGAGAACCCTTATGCTGAGACCCACCAGAACCTCGGGGGCAAAACCTGGAAATGTGCCCCAAACCATCGCAAGTATAACAAGGCCTCTGCTGATGTGGCTGCTGACTCTAGAACTGGCCCTGTCAACCCTGATAACCACCCTTGAAATTCTGAAGCGGCGGTGCACCAATAGGTGCTGGTGGCGCACTGTAAGGCAGCTGATCAGAATAGTGTCGTTGATAACCACGACCACCCGAAGTACCATGGGAAACCTATAGATCTGACTGAAAAGGTCTGGGAGGATGACCTCTGCCTGAAGAATCCCTTCCCCCAAATGAGGCTCCACTGAAACAACCGAAATGACGGGGCCTCTTGTCAGCCCCCTGGCCACCACCCTGTGACAAAATCATCTCAATCCTTCTGGCCACATTGGCCGCATCCTGGAACGATATATTTGTACCTGACTCTCTAGCCATGTGAAGTCTGATAGTCCGGGCCAATCCCTCGATAAATCTCTGAACCCTCTCCCGATCAGTGGGAAGTATCATAAGAGCATGTCAGGCTAGAGTGATGAATCTGGTCTTGTACTGATTGACTGACATAGATCCCTACTGGGGAACGCTCAAACTGCCTACGAAGGTCCTCTCTCTGAGTAATGGGAAGGAACTTCCTATAAATACCTCTGAGAACTGAGTCCAAGTCAAAGGTGTAGATCCAGCTGGTCTGGCTAGGAAATAATCTCTCCACCAACTCTTTGCTGCGCCAGATAATCGAAAAGTAGCAAAGTCAACCCCGTTGGACTCCACTAAGCCCAGGTTCCGAAGAACCTCGTGGAAGCTGCCCAAATAATCCTAGGGGTCCTCTGATGGTGAACCAGTGTAAGTAGAAGTAAATAACTTGGTGAACCTGTCCAGTCTCCACAGAGCATCTGCGTACATAGGTGCTCCCTCTGCTACCGGTGCTGCAATACCCGGCTGAGCTACTCCGGCAGGCTGAGGTGCCGGAGCCTGAAAATGTGGAGCTAGCTTCTTTGGCACGCGATCGGCAGGAGTCCGGGCACATCCCCCAGCCTGAGAGACGACTGGTGTTGTAGGAAGAAGACCTATCTCTGCTACACTCTCCATGAGTCCGACTAGACGGAAAAGGGCGTCCTGAAGCACTGGGGTAGCTATGAACCCCTCTGGGACCTAAGTTGGTCCAACTGGGACTGCTGGAACTGGAACCTCCTCGTCAGACACGACCTGGGGGTCCTCCACTGGGGCTACTGCTCTAGGCTGAGCCCGGCCTCGGCCTCGGCCTCTAGCACAGCCTCGGCCTCGACCTCGTCCTCGACCCTGAGTAGGAGCTGTAGCAGGAGTGTCAGGCTGCTGGGCGGAACAAAGGGAAGCACGCGTCCTAGCAATCTGCGAGAGAATAGAATAGAAACTTAATCAGTACTCAGAATCATAGCGCACGACAGAGAAGAAAAGAAATATGGAGTCATCCTAACTTTGCAGCCTCTGGGGGATAAGTACAGACGTCTCTGCACCGATCCCTCGGACTCTACCAAGTTGTCCGTGAGTTTTGAGACCTAAGTAACCTAGTGCTCTGATACCAACTTGTCACGCCCCGAAATCCCACCGTCTGGCCGTGATGGCGTCTAACGTTGAACCCGCTAGACAAGCAAACCTGTGTAGTTAAACTAGCATAATAACCTCATCCTAACAGAATAAACTAAATCAGTTCAAAAATTAAACAGCGAAAATAAATACTATTTTAAGGTAAGTAAAGACAATTACAACGCAAAATTTTCCAAAACATGGTGTCACTAACTCACGAACTGTCTAAGAGTGCTAAATACAAGTCTGAAAGAAAATACATGTCTGCCTTTGAAACTAAAGGAAAAACGAGACAAAATCGAAGACAAAAGGGATTGAAGAGACGCCAAGGCCCATGAATGCCAGCGGGTATACCTCGAAGCCTCTATAATGAGCTGGAAGACACTCCCACTAATGATGTCCTCCGGGTCTGGCTGCGTAGTCCGCACAACATAAAGAAGTGCAGGTGTAGCATCAGTACAACCAACCCCATGTACTGAGTAAGTGCCTAGCCTAACCTCGGCGAAGTAGTGACGAGGGTAGAACCAGACTACCAAATAAACCTGTGCAGTTCAAGTAAGTATGTAAACATATATGAAACGGATAAGAAACATAGGAAGAAAACAATGAATAAAGGAAGGGGAACATGTTGTGGGGAGATAACAGTTTCATATAAGAAATCTCAATAAGGAAAAGAACCACAAAGCCAGCATATCAATAAGGACGAGAAATCACAAACTTGCACAGCATCACCCTTCGTGCTTTTACTCTCGTCCTCACTATGCAACGTATAATGTAATCAATGTAAATCATGGCACGGCATCACCCTTTGTGCTTTTACCCTCGTCCTCACTATGCAATATATAACGTAATCAATGTAAATCATGGCACGGCATCACCCTTCGTGCTTTTACCCTCTTACCTCACAGTATAATCAATGAATATGGTACGGAATGGTACATCATACGGCACGGCATCACCCTTCGTGATTTAAACTCTTTCCTCACAATAACAAACAATGCACGCCATCACCCTTCGTGCTTTAGCACTCTTCCTTACCCAAACAGCAATCACAAACAAGGGAAAGGGAGTAAACATAATAAAAATAGAAACCCCAGTAAGGGAACAATAACCGAAATCTCAACATCCCAGCAAGGGAGAAAATATCAAACAATGCACGGCATCACCCTTCGTGCTTTACTCTCGTTCTCACCAAGACAAGTGCACGGCATCACCGTTCGTGCTTTACTCTCATACTCACCAAAACAAGTGCACGGCATCACCCTTCGTGCTTTACTCTCATACTCACCAAAACAAGTGCACGGCATCACCCTTCGTGCTTTAACACTCTTCCTCACCCAAACAGCAATCACAAACAATGGGCACGGGAGTAAACAGAATAGAAATAGAAATCCCGGCAAGCGAATATCAATTACACAATTAAATCCCGGCAAGGGAACATCAATTACACAATTAAATCCCAGCAAGGGTATATTTCAATAACTCTTTCTCTTTCTCTTTCTTTCACTTTCATTTCCATGATTTATTCTATCACTTGAGCCAATGCTCCAAACAATGTAATATCTCATATTTCTTCATTATTCGTTTCACAATTTGAGCCAATGTTCCAAAGACGTAATATCTTATATTTCTTCATTATTCGTTACAAAATTTGAGCCAATACTCCAACAGAGTTTACAGAATACAATTCCTTTCACATATTCTTTACAACATATAGGAATCATCAATTAAGATACCCACGGTCATGCTAGACACCAATGTATAGATACTCGTCACCATGCCTATACATCATATTTGACAATTAGCAAGTAGCAATTTATATTCAACTCCTATTCCCTCAAGCTAAGGTTAGACCAAACACTTACCTCGGGTCCGAAGTATGGCAATCAACCCTCTAACACCGCCTTTCCTTTAGAATACGACTCCGGAATGGTATTATCTAGGCATAATCAACTCAAGTATATAAATAAGGATTCAAAGATTCAATTAGATGGCCTAATTATCAATTTCCTAGCACTCTTTCAAATTTATCAAAATTCGACCCCGGGCTCGCTTGCTCGGATTCTTGCAATTCTCGAACGGAACACTCACCCAAAGCCTAAGGATCATAAATATACGATTTTTACTTGATTTCATGGCCAATTCACAGAAAATTCTAAGGTGATCACAAGTTCTAGGTTACTACCCATTTTCTTGATTTTTTGCACTAATTTGTGTAGTTAATTAGGCTAATATACATGCATGAAACAAATTAATGGGTGGAATTTACTTACCTCACAAGACCTGGTCGAAAGCTCTTAAAATGGTGGAATTCGCCTAAGGGAGAAGGTGAGAAATGAGGAAAATGGGTTTAGCCCCGTTAGGTGCCCGGGAGGCTCCTGGGCCCACCCGAGCCCTAATCCAAATATACAAACGAGTCTCAAATCATAATACGGACTCGCTCGATCCTTCGGGACACTCAAAACAACGCTAGAACTCGAAATCACACCCCCAAACCTCAAGAACCAAAATTAGGAATTTTAAGTTTTCTAACTTTGCTAACAACGTGCCGAACTGGCCTGAACATCTCGGAACGATACCAAATTTCACAAATTACTCACACAACCTCCTACGAACTTACCCGTGTGAACAAATCGCCAAAACAAGATCATACACATAGAATTAAACCTCAATATACATTAATTCTATCAAATTTCATAAAAATATCAAATTTCCCATTTTATGTCCAAAACACGTCAAACGAAATTCGATTTCAACCAAACTTTACAGAAAGTGCTTAAACCCTATATAAGACCTGTACCAGGAGCCGGAACAAAAATTCGGGCCCGATACCATTACTTTCTAATCAGATTTCATTTTCAACTTCCTTAAATATTTTTAGAAAATAATTTTACTCAAAAAAATTCATTTCTCGGGCTTGGGACGTCGGAATTCAATTCCGGGCATATGCCCAAGTCCGATATTTTCCTGCGGACCCTCCGGGACTGTCAAATCACGGGTCTAGGTCTGTTTACCCAAAATATTGACCGTAGTCAAATTTATTTATTTTAATATCAGGTCTTAGCATTTTTCACAGAATTTCATATTTAAGTTGTCCGGCTACGCGCCCGGACTGCACACGCAAATCGAGGCAAATACAAATGAGGTTTTCAAGGCCTTGGAAGTACGGGATGGGTAATAACATAGGTGATGACCCCTTTGGGTCGTCACATTAGTGACCCACCTACTTGTCACTTATGATGTTTGCGTAGTCTCACGAAACTGCAAATATCTCTCTACTCCTATGTCATATCGATGAACGGTTTAATTTGATGGAAACTAGACGCATAGATATTCAATTTGGTAGGTAGATCATCCCCTTATTCCAAGTATATTGGGAGAAATTCTAAGTTACATTTTACTAAGTTTCAGCATATTATGAATGTAATTTGTGAAGACCTTTGCCAACTTTTGTTCCACAACTTCCCCGCGTTCATAATGTACATTTTATAAGTAAAACAACAAAATAGAATCAAAGCATGCGTTTACATCATAAATCCCTTTCTTCTTTTAACATTTTCAACATTTCATCTTCCCAAAACATACATTCTTAAATACAACACTCCCGATACGGGATCGTGATTACGAATGAGTACGACAACTACCAAAAATACATATATACAACTCACATAATGTCCACTGAGTCTCTAAGAGTACAGAGAATAATACATAGACCTACCGACAACAAGGCCTCGGCTATACCTCAAAGAAATGACATATACAAAATAAGACAACATGTACTACACACGGCCCCGAGAGGAAGTGGGGCCCACCAAGACTACTGAAGAGATGAAGGGAAGGCACCACTATTAGCGAACAGAGCTACCTGCTATAGAACTACCTACGTCCATATAAAAGATGTAGGCCCCCGGCAAAAGGGTCGTTAGTACCATTGAATAGTACTAGTATGTATAAACAAACCTACTCAAGATAGGATAAACAACATCAGTTAAACATGAGCAGAGGCATCATACAATAGTACACTGAAACATGGAGAATCATAACAAGAATTACCACATCCAACATCCCGTTTTGCCACCTTTTGGATATGTACTTTTAAGTTTCGTCTTGTTATTATTATTACTGATGCACCGTGTCATTGTCACACGAAGTCCGATCTCTGCCCGATCGTCTAAGCCATCCTAGGTGAGGTCTGAATTTCAATCACATCACATATAACCACCGTGGCTTGTTCTCACAGAGTCTGATCTCTGCCCGAATTGGCTAGGCTAACACCGTGGCTCGTGCACATCACACGGAGTCTGATCTCTGCCCGATCGTCTAGGCCATCTCAACTGAAAACTATGAGGACAATAATAATCATCAAATCATAATAATATCATAATATCAAGTCATCCATGTGTACGACATGGATTCCGATCCCAGCCAGACCGGATAGGACTTCTCACCCCTAGGACATTCTCCTGGTACAATTATTGATGGTTTAGGTCACTTACATCATTTTTAACCTTTTTTTCCAACAAATATTGCTCTTGGATTCATCTTTCATATCATTAGAGTCCTTTAATTCATTTTTCACGACAATTCATCATTTAATCCATATTCCATAACCATCTGATCCATTAATTCATATTTCTCAATTTCCCAATCCATTGTTTCGTGTTTCATAACAGATCAACCTCATGTTTCACATTTCACATTAGTACCATATCTTTTCTCATATTCCATGACAATCCACCCTTTTACATTTTTCACACCCATCGTATAATAGGAGCACACACACAATAAGAAAGAACATGATGGTCAACATATATACATTCCACTAGCAAGATATCATGCTGGTAGCATATAGCAACATGGAAACAAGAATTCCTCAATCAAGCACATAGATCACATAATTTCCATAGAAGGTCAATAAGAGAGTCATACCCGCAAAATGACCACAACGGGCTTATCCTATGAGGATTAGGGTTAGCCATACATACCTCGAGTTGGAATTCTCCTTTAATTTCTATCCCAAATCACCGGACCTTCTAACGCCTTCAATCTAAATTACAAATTGACACATTCAAACTTAGATTTGGGAACCCTCAACTCATTTGGGCATTTCATCAAATACTATGTGGTCCTTTAGATTAACTAGCCCCCTTTTTATTTAAAGGTTGCCCTAGCCTACTTCCCTTTTCTAGATTATAGAAGATTATTCACATGCATGCAAGGTCTTAACTTTCCTCTTCAAGAACCAACCTATGTGTGTTCTATTCTAACTTAAATCTGAGAATTTGGGGAAATGGGGTGAAGACTTACCTTTTATGGTGAAGAAGATGACAACTACTCGATTAATTCTAGGCCTGAGTAGAGATGGAGGACCAATTTGGGGAAGATGAGGACTTCTCTCACTAGAACCCACTCACTTCTCTCTATTTTGATCAGATAGTCAATAAAAATGAAGGGGAGGGGTGTTTTATTGAACTGGGGATCGGGTTTTAAAATTAGAATTTAGAAGCCCCGAAGCAGGTATGCGGTCAGGAATGCGATCGCATTCCTGTTATGCGGTCCGCATACCTGTCTCGTAAATGGCCTTCATATGGGCCAAAAAAAGGAAAGCAGACTGCCCAGGTATGCGACCACTATACAGTTTGCATACCTGTTATGCAATCGCATTGAGTGTCGCATAACTCCCTCCGCAAAAATAGAGGTGCAAGAATGCAATAACTATGCGGCCCGCATTCGTGAAATGCGATCGCATTATTGGCCGGATAGATGTCCTCAAAATTGAAAGCAATTGTCCAGGTATGCGACCACAATGCGGTCCGCATACCTGATCTTCGATCGCATAGTGGACCGCAGACCCGTGCTATTCTGGAAAATTTTTATCTTTTAAGTCCTGGGCTACTTTTTACTCCAAAAGGGTCCGTTTTAAGATTTACTATTGATATAACAATATGGGGACCTACCCGGGCATCGTTTTTAGTCATGAAAATTTATGGGTCTTTACATCCTTTCCCACTTAAAATCATTTGTCCTCGAATGAGGACTCGGGGAGTCACTTTGGGCAAGAAAACACAAAGACACCAGCCCCCCTCCCAATTTTCACTAACTCTGATATTTTTTGAAAATTTTGCTAGAGTTTCCTTTGTAAATAGGCCTATCCACCTGTCAGAGGGCCCCCGAAACATATTTCAACAAGTTCCACATAATTTCAGCTACTTCACAAGCTGTTCAAAGTGCAGATAACACAACAAATTTTACATAACTCAATTATTTCAATAGGTTGCACATAATTCAACTAACACAATACCCACAAATATGGCACAAGGTTAAAAAAGTCAAATAAGGAAGGAAGATAGGGAAGTGGGGTGTTCTTGCACAAAATGAAACAAAATGCATTTTCCTAAAGACAACAATCTTCAAAACCACTACTTGACTTATTCAAACAAATGAGGGTATTTTTCTTTCATTTCACTTTCCGCTTCCCACGTGGCTTCCTTGACTTGTTGACTCCGCCATAATAATTTAAATGAAGCAATCTCCTTGTTTCTCAACCTACGAACTTGCCTATCAAGAATAGCGACGGGAAATTTTTCATATGAAAACTCTTCATTAACAGGTATGATGGCAGATGGATCTCCAACTACCTTCTTCAGCATGGACACATGAAACACCGGGTGCACTAATGACATCTCAGGGGGAAACTCCAACATATACACCACTTGTCATATCCTCTGGACGATCCTATACGGTTTGACATACCTTAGGCTCAAATTCCCCTTCTTTCCAAACCGCATGACTCCCTTCATGGGAGATACCTTCAAGAATACCCAATCATCTACTTGAAACTCCAAATCCCTACGACGAACGTCCGAATAAGATTTCTGACGACTCTAAGCAGTTTTCAACCTCTCTGAAATGACTCTAACCTTCTCCATATCTTGATGCACAAGATCCGGTCCTAGAAATTTTTCCTCTCCAACCTCGAACCATCCAATTGGAGATCTACACCTTCTTCCGTACAATGCCTCAAATGGGGCCATCTGAATACTAGCATGGAAACTGTTGTTGTAAGCAAACTCTATAAGCGGCAAGTGATCATCCCAACTACCCTTAAAGTAAATTACACAAGCTCGCAACATGTCTTCAAGTGTCTGAATAGTCCGCTCTGCTTGCCCATCAGTATGTGGGTTGAATGTTGTGCTGAGATTTACCTGCGTACCCAAACCTTGCTGGAGTTTCCTCCAAAAGTTAGTTGTGAACTGGGCCCCTCAATCCGATAATAGATATTGGAGTGCCATGGAGTCTGACTATTTCTTTGATATACAACTGAGCATAATGTTCTGCAGTATCAGTGGACTTTACTAGCAATAAATGTGCTGACTTCGTGAGCTGATCCACTATCACCCAAATTGAGTCAAACTTACGCGGAGTGTGGGGTAACCCCACCACAAAATCCATATTGATCATCTCCCATTTCTATGTTGGTATTTCTATAACCTGCTCCAACCCATCAGTCCTCTGATGCTCGGCCTTAACTTGTTGACAATTAGGACACCTAGCCACAAAGTCCGTCACACCCCTCTTCATACCATTCCACCAATAAATCTCCTTGAGATGGTGATACATTATTGTAGAACATGGGTGTACGGAATACCTGGAATTGTGACCCTCCGCCATTACTCTCTCTCGAAGATCATCCACGTCCAGAACACATAGCCTCCCTTGGCACCGCAAAACACCGTCATCATTGCCGAGTGAAAATGTTGTAGTCTTGTGATTCAGAATCGCCTCTCTCAATTGCACCAATGATGGATCCCTGATTTGCTTTTCCTTCACTTCCGCTACAATTGAAGACTCCGCTCCATTATGCACCACAACATTCCCTTCATCTGAGGCTGAAAGACAAACCCCCATACTGGCCAACTGATAAACCTCCCGAGCCAAAGGCCTCTGATCTACTTTCAAATGAGTCAAGCTACCCATGGATTTCCGACTAAGAGCGTCGGCCACCACATTCGCCTTTCCTGGATGGTACCAAATATTCATACCATAATCTTTGAGCAATTCCAACCATCTCCGTTGCCTTAAGTTCAATTCCTTCTATTTCAAAAAATGCTGAAGACTCTTGTTATCTGTGAACACATCCACATGGACCCCATAAAGATAATGCTGCCAGATTTTTAATGAAAACACAACTGCTGCGAGCTCCAAATCATGCGTCGGATAATTCTTCTCGTGATTCTTGAGCTGTCTTGAATCATACGTTATTACCTTGCCACATTGCATCAACAAACATATCTAACCAACCCTCACAGCATCACAGTACACCACAAAGCCATATGTACCTTCTGGCAAGGTCAATACCGGCGCCGAAGTCAATATTGATTTCAATTCATGGAAACTCCTTTCACAAGCATCGGACCACTGGAACTTAACTGCTTTCTACATCAACTTAGTCAATGGGGAGGCGAGAGTAGAGAATCCTTCCACGAACCTCCGACAATACCCGGCTAGACCCAAGAAACTGCGAACCTCTGTCGGAGTCCTTGGTCGAAGCCAATCCTTCACTACTGCGATCTTTTGAGGATCAACCTGAATACCTTCCCTGGAAACAACATGACCCAAAAAGGTGACTGACTCTAGCCAAAATTCACATTTTGAGCACTTTGCATACAACTGGTGCTGATGAACGGTCTGCAAAATAGCCTTGAGGTGATTAGCAAGATTTTCCTGACTTAACGAATAAACAAGGATATCGTCGATGAAGACTATCGGGAAAAAGTCAAGAAACAGTTTGAAAACTCGATTCGTAAGATCCATAAAAGTTGTGGGGCGTTGGTTAGCCCAAAAGACATTCCCAAGAATTCGAAGTGCCCATAACGAGTCCTGAAGGCGGTCTTAGGAATATCCTGCTCCCTGATCTTTAACTGATGATACCCGGACAATAAATCAACCTTTGAGAAGAACCTAGCACCTTGCAATTGGTCGAACAAATCATCTATCCGAGGAAATGAGTACTTGTTTTTTATGGTGACCTTGTTGAGTTGCCGATAATCAATACACATCCGAAGCGATCCATCTTTCTTTCTGACAAGAAGAACCGGTGCGCCCCAAGGCGACACACTAGGCCTAATGAAACCTTTTTCTAGAAGGTCCTTCAATTTCTCCTTTAACTCCCTCAATTCTGTCGGCGCCATCCTGTAGGGTGGAATAGATATTGGCTACGTAGCTGGCAATACATCAATCCCAAAATCAACCTCCCTGTCTAGTGGAATCCCAGGAGGATCATCCGGAAACACCTCAAGAAATTCATTCACGACAGGCACGGACTCGGGAGCAGGCACCTCTAAAGTGGTGTCCGCAACCCAGACCAAATGGTAGAAGCACCCTTTTCTGATTATCTTTTAGGCCTTAAGGTAGGAAATAAACCTACCTCTTGGCACAATATTCTTCCCCTCCCACTCGATAACTCGTTCATTAGGAAACTCGAGCCTCATAATTCTAGTTCGGCAATCGATTTTAGCAAAGCCCGAATAGAGCCAATTCATCCCCATAATCACATCAAAATCTACCATTCCCAACTCAACAAGATCGGATGTGGTATCTCGACCACGCATCGTGACAACACAATTCCTATAGACTCGTGTGGCTGTAATAGATTCACCAACCGGAGTCGACATAGAGAACGGCTAACAGAGTTGTTCGGGTTCTATCCCAAAACTCAAAGCAACAAAAAGGGTGAAATATGTTAAGGAAGACCCGGGATAATTAAGAGCATAAACATCATGGGACTGAATAATCAGAATACCTGTGATGACATCTGAAGAAGCCTCCGCACTCTGACGAGCACTCAAAGCATAGAATCGACTGGGTCCTCCCCGACCTCAGGCACCACCCCTGGCTGCACCACGCCCTGCTGATGCTGAAGGGCCTCGGGATGGTGGGCGTGCTGAAGATGTAGCAGCTGAAGAACTAGATGGATGGGCGGCACCCCATCCTTCACCCTGGCTAAATGAAGGACAGTCTCTATGAATATGACCCCTCACCCCAAAACCATAGCATACTGGCCGATCCAGATAACAGGGCCCAGTATGAAACCTCTTGCACTTGGGGCCTAGGCCCCTCTGCTGCTGCTGGAACCTCCTACTTGAACGGCCTGGCTGATGGAACCCCTGTCGCCAGAACTGGCCCCAAAATGACCTCCCTTCTGATGATGATGGTGACGCCCTGGTGGCGGGGCACTAGCTGATGACTGAGCATGAGGCTGGGATTGTCCTGATGACCCTCTCCCAAGAACTTGTCTCCCTCCTCCAAAAGAACCCCAATGGCTGCCCGCTGACCGGGCTCTACTACTACTCTCTCTCTCTCCATTCTTATCTTAAATTCCCGAGCCTCCGCAGCCTGGGAAAATCCCAATATATTCCTATAGTTCATAGCTGAATGCAGAGCAGCTGTAGCAGCTTCATTAATAACCAAGGGACCAAGGCCCTACACGAACCGACGAACTCTAGCCTCCATAGAAGACACCATATGAACAGCATATTTGGAAAAGCGCACGAACTTCATATGATACTCCCACACACTCATGTTGCCCTTCTTGAGGACCTCAAACTCTATAGCACGGGCGTCCATAGTCTCGGAAGTCAAGAAATTGTCCATGAAGGCATCTACAAACTCATCCCACCTTTCTGGAGGGCCCCCCTCTCCACGGGAACTCTCCCATATTTCGAACCACGAATATGCCGCTCCCTTCAGACGATAGGAAGCCAACTCAACCCCCTCTGTCTTAGTAGCCCTCATAACTCGGAGGGTTTTGTAAATCTCATCAATGAACTCCTGAGGATCAGCCTCTGGGTCGGTTCCTGTGAACTCTGGAGGGGCTAACCGTAGAAACTGGTTGACTCTAGAACCTGAAGAATCCCCTGGCTCGCTAGAGGATGTAGGGGCAGCATTTGATATTTGGGCCTGGGAGGCCACTAACTGGGTCATCATCTGGATAACTCCCCTAAGGTCCCCATCAGAAACACCGGGACCGGAAGCTGGAGCTAGAGGTGGGTCAGGAATATCAGCGGGAGGGATTTCAGCACCCTCCGCTGGAACAGGAATATGAATAGTCTGGCCTGAAGCGGAGGAGTCAGGATGGCTTATAGTCGGGGGATAATTTGCACCCGCACCACCAGATGGGGAATTTACGACCACTCCCAGGGTGACATTGGCCTCTAGGCCGAGTTGATCTCTCTTCTTGGGTTCCATTTACTGAAAGTTGAAACAACGCACGGGTTAGAGATAGACAACCTCACCTTTCACCACATCGCATGATACCGAATAGCAATAAAAGGGTATTTTCCTAAATGTCCATGTATCCCCCTAATTATGGATGTGGTCGACAACACACCGATAAGAAGGGCTCTACTATACACGGCTCCGAAACATCCTAGGACACTTTTGAAAACCTTAGGCTCTGATACTAAGTTTGTCACGCCCCAAAATCGAGGGACGAGACCGGCGCCTAACCGGATGAGCCCGGTCAAGCGGACCTGGACTTCCTTTCCTACCCAACGCATTTCCCCGTGTTCATGATGTACATTTTATAAGTGAAACAGCAAAATAGAATCAAATCATGTGTTTACATCATAAATCCCTTTCTTCTTTTAACATTTTCAACATTTCATCTTCCCAAAACATACATTCTAAAATACAACACTCCCGATACGGGATCGTGATTACGAACGAGTACGACAACTATCCAAAATACATATATACAACCCACATAATGTCCACAAAGCCTCTAAGAGTACGAAGAAGAATACATAGAACTGCCGACAACAAGGCCCCGACTATACCTCAAAAGAAATGACATATACAAAATAAGACAACATGTACTACAAACGGCCCTGAGAGGAAGTGGGGCTCACCAAGACTGCTGAAGAGATGAAGGGAAGGCACCACTATCGGTGATCAGAGCTACCTGCTATGGAACAACCTACATACATATAAAATATGTAGCGCCCCCGGAAAAAGGGACGTTAGTACCATTGAATAGTACGAGTATGTGTAAACAAACCTACTCTAGATAGGATAAACAACCTCAGATAAACATGAACAGAGGCATCATACAACAGTACACTTAAACATTTATAATCATAACAAGAATTACCACACCCCACATCCTGTTTTTCCACTTTTTGGTTAATGTAATTTTAAGTTTCGTCTTGTTATTATTATTATTGATCCACCGTGGCTTGTTCTCATGGAGTCTGATCTCTGCCCGAATCAGCTAGGCTAACACCGCGGCTCGTGCACAACACACGGAGTCTGATCTCTGCCCGATCGTCTAGGCCATCTCAACTGAAAACGGTGAGGACAATAATCATCATCAAATCATAATCATATCATAATATCAAGTCATCCATGTGTACGGAATGGAGTCCGATCCCATCCATACTGGATAGGCCTTCTCACCTCTAGGACATTCTCCTGGTACAATTATGGATGGTTTATGTCACTTACATCACTTTTAACCTTTTTTTTCCAACACATATTGCTCTTGGATTCATCTATCATATCATTAGAGTCCTTTAATTCATTTTTCACGACAATTCATCTTTTAATCCATATTCCATAACTATTTGATCCGTTAATTTATATTTCACAATTTCCTAATCCATTGTTTCGTGTTTCATAACAGTTCAACCTCATGTTTCACATTTCACATCAGTACCATATCTTTACTCATATTCCATGAACATCCACCCTTTTACATTTTTCACACCCATCGTATAATAGGAGCACACACACAATAAGAAAGAACATGATGGTCAACATGTATACATTCCACTAGCAAGACATCATGGTGGTAGCATATAGAAACATGGAAACAAGAATTCCTCAATTAAGCACATAGAGCACAAATTTCCATAGAAGGTCAATAAGAGAGTCATACCCGGAAAATGACCACAACGGGCTTATCCTATGAGGATTAAGGTTAGCCATACATACCTCGAGTTGGAATTTCCCTTTAATTTCTATCCCAAATCACCGAACCTTCTAACTCCTTCAATCTAATTTACAGAGTGACACATTCAAACTTATATTTAGGAACCTTGAACTCATTTGGGCATTTTATCAAATACTATGTGGTTCTTTGGATTAACTAACCCCCTTTTTAGTGAAATGTTTCCCTAGCCTACTTCCCTTTGCTAGATTATAGAAGATTATTCACATGCATGCAAGGTCTTAACTTTCCTCTTCAAGAACCAACCTATGTGTGTTCTATTCTAACTAAAATCTGAGAACTTGGGGAAATGGGGTGAAGACTTACCTCTTATGGTGAAGAAGATGACGAGTACTCGATTAATTCGAGGCCTGAGTAGAGATGGAGGACCAATTTGGGGAAGATGAGGACTTATCTCACTAGAACCCACTCTCACTTCTCTCTGTTTTGATCAGATGGTCGATAAAAATGAATGGGATGGGTGTTTTATTAAATTGGGGGTCGGGTTTTAAAATTAGAAATTAGAAGCCCTGAAGCAGGTATACGGTCAGGAATGTGATCGCATTCCTGTTATGCGGCCCGCATACCTGTCGCGTAAATGGCCTTCAAATGGGCCAAAAAAAAGGAAAGCAGACTGCCCAGGTATGCGACCACTATGCAGTCCACATACCTGTTATGCGATCGCATAGTGCGTCGCATAACTCCCTCCGCAAAAATAGAGGTGCAAGAATGTGACAAATATGCGGCCCGCGTTCGTGAAATGCGATCACATTATGGGCCGCATAGTTGTCCTCAAAATGGACAGCAACTGTCCAGGTGTGCAACCACTATGTTGTCCGTATACCTGATCTGCGATTGCATAGTGGACCGCAGACCCGCGCAATTCTGGAAATCTTTTATCTTTTAAGACCTGGGTACTTTTTACTCCAAAAGGTTCTATTTTAAGATTTACTACTGATATAACAATATGGGGACTTACCCAGGCATCGTATTTAGTCAAGAAAATTTACAGGTCTTTACAATAACATCATTCCCCCCTTTGGAACATTCGTCCTCGAATGTTGACTAATGCACTTGTCCATCTCTTCAGCAATAACTCTTACGAATAAGTTAATATTGTCTTTTCCATCCAAGGAGTTGTTCGGTGAATAAATCCAAAGGCTAGGGCAATCCCCCCCCCCCTTTAGGCCTCTTTCTCACTCCACGATTTGTGGTCGAAATTCTTCCAATCTCGTAAGTGTTGCTACCTTTTGTCATGCAATCTAGACGACTTTGTCCTTGTATGTGCATCTATGCGACTTTTCTCTCATGCTTCCTCCTGTTTTTAGTCAATCTCTAGATTTCACTTTTGGAACATATACAAAACCTTGACAAGATGTCCCTCTGGGCATCTATAGGTGTACTAAAGCTTTTCACTCAGTAATTTTTCGAACTTACGGCTATTGATATATATTGTTTCATGGCCTCAGTTATCTATGTCTATGGCTTATCCTATATGTATAAATCTAATCCATTTATTGCTTCCTTATTATTGTTCAACTTAATAATGACAGCCTAATCTCATCTCATACTTTGTAACTTGCATCCGTCTATTGTTGATTCACTTTAATGTTGATCTATAATCTACCATTGATAACTTGAAACCTCTTACGTAATATATTGTCACTAGGGCTCACCTCTCATCGGGGAATATCTGAAGTGATTTTTCTGATCCACTTAGAGACAATACTATACTCCAATAACTGTATTCATAGCATCCCAATGTGATTCATCCTATGGGGGTATTCTATCCCATGCAGTTCATGAAATCCTTGTTCTCAAAATCGTTACTCAATCAAAGTCCTGAACGTCATCCTCTTATCATTTATCCAGTCAAACCCTTACTTTACTACCAGGGTAGTATTCCATCTTTTCTAAATGCTCCTAGTTTTAAACTCATTTGAGTTCACTCATGCTATACTTATCTTTTTATATCTTTATGGAAACCATCAGCTCTCTTGTTGTGATGGGTTTATTCTCGAGGACTTACATATTCTCGTCACCTTCTCACTCACCTTTTCTTACCCTTACTCATGTCTAGCTAAAACCTTGTTGCTCTACCATACTTTATCTTGCGATCTACACATATCTATTTATACTACTCGTAACATTCCTTTTAACATGCTATCACCATAGATTTCCTTTCATGCCTTCTCACTTGTCTTTAAATGTAAGTAATTACTTTTCCTGGTCGTTCTACCACTTGCTGCATGAATACTTGGCTTATCTTAGTTCCCATGAATACTGGAGTTCCCTGTATTTCATATGATCTCAATTATCAACCTTTGATTTTTTTTTCTTCTTCCCATTCATTAGCCACGATAGGCGCCACTTTCTTATGGAGTGCATACAACATTTTAGTGAGACTGATGTTAAAAGACCATTTCTTCTTTAGGTCACTATGCTTATGCTGAAGCCTGCTTCCTTATTTCCTCAGCTAGTCTTTCGTTGCAGTGCTTAGGGAAGAACTTCTGACTCTTGTAAAGCTGTGAGCTTATTACATTGTATACCCCATGATATTTCTGATGTTCATACTCGCCTATCATTATCCTTAGTTACTTACCTCCGTGCCCTTATGCTTGTATGGTTGCTTCTGAATTGAAATTTCAGTTCTCTCCCTAGTGGCACTCTCTTTTATTTCCATAACACTTATATTGTACCTTCTACAACCCCAACTCTTATCTGAATATTTCTCGACGATTACGATGTCGTATTTGAGAGACTGAATTTCCTATGATGGGTTTCACTATGTTTATCTTGCATGATCTACTAATTTTTCTGTATCCTCCTATCTAGCCATAACCAGGCTCTTCCTGAATCAACTACAGACTACCCGTTGGTCTACTCTCATATTTGTATTTTATGTAGCCCCTCTTCGTTTATGTCTTTTTTCTTAACTTACCTCTCCTACGGGATCCTTATGTATCAAGTGTTCATTTCCACTTATTTATCAATATCATCGAGTGTGAAACCCTTATTGTTTTTCCCCGACATCATGCTTGCATAATGTTCTGGAGTCATATTATATCTGTAGGATCTGAATAAATGCAATCTCATTCCTTTCACCTTTTCACCACATTCTTCCATTACCATTAAATAATTACCTCTTCATCTATGGCATTTTTTTCACATCTTCATAGACATATTACTCGCCTTGCAGTAAACCTTCTACACCAGGGATAATTGGATTTCTTACGCACAAGGGTGACACCTAGGGTAGCTGGCACATTTTGTCCCTTAAGCTTAACTCTACTCATAGTGCTTGCTTTAGGGAAGCGTCTACGTGAATGACATTTAAAGTTTATTCTTCTATTGTTCATTCTATTTCTTTCGAAACACGATCTCAGAAATGATGCCGACTATTACCAATTCCTCCGGTCCCTAATTCATGTCCAGTTTATCTTGTTCACTAGCCCATACTAATTTCTATTACTTTGAGGGTCTCACTCTTCCTTCTGGTAACCACGTTTGAGTCACCAACTCATTTCTCGAAATGAGGGTATGGCTTTATGGCTTATACTTTTATTGTCTCATGGCATGTCTCCTCTTGTATTTTCCTTCACTTGACTATAGACTCTGTCATCCTGTTATATGTTGATTTACAGTTATCACTCATTTATCACATCTTACTGATATACTAACATTTATGTCTATCACTTTGTTCTGAAAACTCCAACAAGACATTCTTTTGCTTTTAGCCCCCCTTTCTCCATCCACTAGCTTTTCGGGTTGCCTTACATTCTCTCTCTACTAGATATGAATGCCACACTAAGGTAATATTTATTCTTTCCAGGATTCCAGTGCCTGTATTTGAACATTCTAGTATTCATATCTAGCTGTATTATTCTAGAGTGCGCCATCTTCCTATCTCCCTATGAGAACTATTACCATGTCCTGCACTACCCTTCAAAAATGTTAAATAATGATAACAATCAATCCACATTTTTGGGTTACTATAACCCCAGCTGAATCCTGATATCCTATCCTTCTCTTGAATTATGTCAGTTAGCTCCCACATGGCATAATTGAGGTGGGTATGGACAGTTGTAGATATCTCTGTTACTGTTTGAAGTAACTCAAAATGCTTATATTTCTCTGCCGGAATTATAAATATTGATAATCATTATTAACTAGGTACCTCGTACCCTTCTTCACCTTGCTCCTTTCACTTGTTAAAACTTGTATCTACCTTCTGATTCTCTCGTTATTTTTTTAACCATATGGGTGGATAGATATACATTCCTTACGGCTCCTTACCAAGAAGCTTAAACATCTTAGTATACATATAATCTCCTTAAGTACTCACATTTACTCATCATAAGCATGATGCAAAATCGAGTTCCTCTGTCTCAACACTTCCACAGCCACATTCAATCTCTTACCAACTGTCTATTTGGATGAGGTATCGTTGTATTATGAATAAAGTAGAATTTAGAATTTTTAATTCTTACAACTGAGCTCTACCACACGATCTAGAGTAAGGAGAAAGAGTGAAAATCCTAAATGCTATGTATCCTCCTACTTATAAGTGTGGTGCACAATACACCCATACCACTTCTGTCACGACCCAACCTATGGGCCGCGACGGGCACCCGGTACCTTACTCGACCGAGTACCAATATAACATATCTTTATTATCGTACTATCATGGGTAAATGGGACAAAAGGGCCATCATGAGATAACTGAAATAAAACATAAGGGAATGCTAGACATAGGACGACCTAACATGATATAGAAACTTATACATGTGACCTACGCGCCTATAAACCTGACATGATCATTTGTAAACTCAAAACATAGGCCAACAAGGCCACACAAGTATCCATATACCTGACATCTATCTATAAGCCTTTAAGAGTACATAAACAACATAAAGGCCAGGACAGGGCCCCGCCATACCAGTCAATGCATGTCCCAATCATACTGACCAAATAGGCAACTCCGGAGCAAGTGGAGTGCAGCAACATCTTCCGCTGAGCTGAAAGCCTACTAGGAGGACTGTCAACTTGTTTATCGGGACTTGCGGGCATGAAATGTAGCGTTCCCAGGAAAAAAGGACATCAGTATGAATAAAGTACTGAATATGTAAGGCAGAAAAGCATAAATAAGAACAGTAATGTAAAGAGAGATATAGGAGATACAACCTGTAGCATTGAGTGCCTCTAAGAGATAGTGACATGAAATGCTTGATACATATATATACATAATCTTTTAAAAACATCCTCCTCTGTGGGCATCATCATCATCATATCATACCCGGCCTCAAAGAGGACTCGGTAATAACGTACCCGGCCATCATAAGGCTCAGTAAAATCGTACCTGGCCACGTGGAGCTCGGTAAATCCAACTGATTTGTGGTTGCACAATAGGTGTCGTACCCTACCGACTATAGCGTGGCTTGATAGATTAAAATAGATACTATATATAATGCATGTTGGACTCATGGAATCACGCTCTAAACCTTTCGGAGTGATGTAAGGTAGTTTCACCTTCGATTAACATTATGAACATCATACCATCAATATGAACTTCACTAGTACTCAAGGATCATACATACTTTCTTAGAATAACTTTTTAAGGAAAGAACAACATGGACAACCTTAGTTACTAGGAGTAGATTCATTATGAAATAGCGTATCGGTTACGTTCGCTTCACTTTAGATCATGCCAAAAGAATAAAGGAAGTGCCTTAACATACCTTAACCAAGTTGAGTTATTAATACCTTCCAAGCAACTCTTCAAAAAAGTCAACTCAATCTATCATATCATAAGGAGATTCAAAATCAGTGTTGAGCAAGGGCTAAGTCTGTAACTTAAGCTAGTAGCTCGTTTACGTAAATTCGGGCAAGATAGCCCATGTAACAAGGCCCTCCTCCAACACCATATACCAATAACACCAAGAAAAAAATAATAACAACATGCATTCATTATTTCCCAACCTTATCTCCACTAAAATATATCACAAAATAGCCTACACACCCTAATCACTTCATACATGAAACGGCAATAAAAGTAGTGTCAAACAACCTTAAAAAAAATAACGACGAACAACCAGCCCAACATTCTGTCATTATGTGTTATTTTCCCACACCTTTTATCCTCCAAAACTCCATAAAACATCAGCACAAGATTCCAACACGAAACAGCCCACAAACAGTCCACTACAAGTCAAATAACTCGAACTCACGGCTTCCGATCACCGTCCCGTGAGTTCTAACTAATAGAAAACATATTTATCAACCTTCCTTGATATTTAAACACTTAAATACAGATATTAGACGTTTCTTAACTATTAAGTAACTTCCTGAACTCTAACTACAAAAGAAAAAAGAGAGGCGGTATAATGACCCTTACGTCGTAGGGATCATTTTGATGTTATTGCTTCTCGATTTCATGCCCGAGATGATAATCTTGTTTGAAACCCTAGAAGAGAGCTTAAGGAATGTTTATGGGTGTTATTTGGTCATTTTATATTGAAAAATAAAGAGAAAGCCGACCTAAGACTTATCTATATCAACTTTGGAAAAGTCAAAGAGGTGCTAGCTTGGCACCCTAGCATTGGCCCAATTTCCGACGCTTATATCTTTTTATCTAGATGTCATATGAACGAACGATTAAGAGCCTTGGAAACTAAATTCCAATACCTTTAATTTGGTATATAATATTCCCCAATAAGACCCCATATAACACACGAAATGTATTTCTCAAAAAGCTTTAGTGACCCACCTACTTGTCACTTATGATGTCTGCGCAGTCTCGCGAAACTGCAAATATTTCTCTACTCCTATGTCATATCGATGAACGATTTAATTTTTTGGAAACTAGAATTATAGATATTTAATTTGGTAGGTAGATTATCCCCTAATTCCAAGTATATTGGGAGAAAATCTCAGTTACAATTTACCTAATTTTCAGCACATTATGAATGTAATTTGTGAAGACCTTTGCCAACTTTTGTTCCACAGCTTGCTTGACTTCAAAACGTAGCACACGAATATCATATGACGAGAACAAGTCATAGAATAACCTCCTTATCATGTAATGAACCATAGTCTGACCCTAAAGTACATGTTATAATATTCCAAACTCATCTACTTTCGGCGAAACTTATTTTCTTCAATTGGTTTAGCTTCTAAGCTAACCCTCTCGGTACTTATTATTCATGATCTTAAATATTTTTAACCTATAAGGTACCATGATTAACTTACTTTATATGCTTTCAAATATAATCTTATTTACTTTATATGTACTCTCATGTATGAAAACATGGGGTGTAACACTCACGAGGTACTCAATTATCATCGCACATCGACTTGTAATCGAGGTTCCTATCAATCGAACCGTCGAAAATTCGGACGGATATAAAAACATGACAAGGCATAAATAAATCTTTAAAAGTCTTTAGCCAGAATTGGGAAAATTGTAGACATTTTAGAGGTCGAATTGACCGTACCTTTAAACCCGTTGTATTGTTTTCTCACATACGCTAGGAGTGACGTTGTTCAACAACCACCTAAATATGTATCATTTTTTAAGCAACACATAATAAATAGGAACATTCAATCAATGGCCATTCAATCAACAACAATAAACACGTAGTTGAATAAGTAGAGAAATCCAACGGCTCAATTATATGAAAATATAACAAGAATTTATCCTACTAAAGGTTCTATCAAAACCCTAGATAACAAATTAGATATTCATAATAGTATGTAAAACTACAATACTAAAAGTCATAACCAACAACAAAAAATAGGAAGTGGAAGGAAAAACTCGTAGAAGAATTTCACGCCTTGCTCCTATTGTGTCTCTGCCTCCTTAGGTCGAATTTGTGTGAAAAGTCCCAAAAATAACGTTTCTCTATGTATATATACCAACTAGGTTCGGGCCCAAACAATTATACCTTCTCTTATGCGAAAAAGGAAAATTTTCCAGGTAAGTACATCGCGGACTTTACCCAGTGTGCTGCCTCAAATCCGCGTCCAGATCCGCAATTGCGGATTCGGCCATGTTTTTCACCCTGTTCCATTTGAAATTTAGAAAAACGTAAAATATAAAAGTTGTATCCCTTTAAGTTAGATTTCCAATAATATATTGTATAGACCAAATGGAGTTCGGCGAAGAAAGTTATTTCCATTTTACTAGACAGTGCACAATATGCCTACTCGATTCGTTCGTTCCAAACTATCAAATTTGATCCCCGAACACGATCCCGGCTTAATTACTTGTGCTTTTACTCAGACTTGAAAGCTCTAAATCACTTGGATTCATTCCATATTATCTATATATCTCGGAAGCACTCCTACAAGGCATAAAACATACAATTAGTGCAAAACACTAGCGATTAAAGCTCAAACTCAATTAAAGTGAAGTAAATTAGAGTGTAATAAGCGACTAAAATACGCAATTATAGTCTATCATCAACACCACACACTTCAACCATTGCTCGTCCTCGGGTAATCAAACTACAGTTTATATAGACACGGCATTTTTTCAACAATTCTCCTAACTCATCACACCAAGAATACTTAAAATAGACTAAGTACAAAAGCGTAACATCTTCACCTCAAGATTTTACTCACAAGTACCACGCATTATTTACAACTCACCCACTTAATCTAACATAGAGGTCACTGACATTACCTGTCCTTCATGAATCAAGTGCCCTCACACAACAAAAGAGAGTAGTTCCACACCATAAAATTTAAGAACACTTAGCAAATCAGGATAGAAATAATTCACTCACTCTCAGAAATAACATTCACAAGCCAAAAAAGATGCACCATAGGCTTGCCCGTAGTGTACTACTCTACTAATTGAGCTCATTCAGTCTAGGATCAAGTAGGACTTTATTTAGTTGTAATGTAGGCTACGGGATGGGTAGGATACATTTAGATATAAGAATGACTACACCTCCCTAAGAACTTTAATACATATACTTTAACATTCAAACCACATACTTATGTCAAACCGAACTCCCCCTTCACATCAACGCTTATTACCCCGTACTTCTTTAAGCACAATTACATCAAGAGTCACTGCTTATCAAGGAATATATTTTTTTTACAGCAATACATTATTTTTTCCTTTTCTTTCTTTTTCAATTCAAGTGGCTCTTACTTTTTCAAAACAGTGCACATTTCTCCTTATTTCATTAGTTCCACTCAAAAGCCAAACCAACCACCTCACACTTTAACTTTTACACAGTTCATAACAATTCAAGTGCTCATGACAGATTATAAGGTACAAATAGATGGTTAATTCAAACAAATGGGTAAGTCTTGTAATGTGGTTGCCAAAGAAACAGGATTACAGGCTCAAACGGGTTAACTACGATACATAACAATTAGGCGAGTAAAATATACATAGCTGGCTCAACAAAGAAATGCCTATATCACTTCCAAGACTGAACAAAACTACTATTTCACTTTGCAAACACACGGGGCAAGTTCTAGACATCAAATTCAATGGAAAGAATAACACACAAACCTCACACACACATAGCACATAACTCACTCAGGATTAGTTTCATCAAGACACTCTAGTCAAAGCAGTTAAGCAAAGTTAAGCTTATACAATTTAAGGTACTTATACAAGAGTCAAAAAATGAGCCTAAGCGTCACAACATAAGTACTCACTATTTTGAATCATAACCAAGACAAGAGATATTGCTTCAATTCAAAACACAACACAATGGCTCCTATTCCTAAAAAAAATAAAACTAACCACACCCGGTTCAAACAAAACCCTTGGAAAAGAACCGCGGCACAAGAAAAACCAAGGGGGATTTTTCTACACTACCTAACAAAAGAAAATCTTTTTGTCTTTTTCCTTTCAACTTAAATCCCTCAAGAAAATTGTCTAATAGATCCATCGTCGGGAAAAGTCCAATCTTTTCTATTTTTGTAAAAAAAATTATTCAATTAAACTAACACAACTAAAATAGCATGAAAAGTCACCCAAATAATCTCCTCACCCGACACTTAAAATTGTGCATTGTCCCCAATGCAAACCCATACATACAAGAGGGGTAAAAGAAACTCCCTGGTAGGCTAAAGGCCGAAAGCACTAGCACCTCATGGGGTACTCAAACTTCTCCCAGGCCTAGTCCTTCGTGCGGGTACCTCACACTTAGTTCTAACCATATCGTTTGTTGTTGCATCTTCCAACGGCTTTGCATTCCATGCTCCTAGAAATCAAAAATCGACACTACAAAAATAATACAATTAATAAAAAATCTAAATAAAAAATAAAAGAAAGCAGTAAAGTTGGGTTGCCTCCCAACAAGTGTTTGATTTAACGTCGCGGCACGACATGAACTACTTTTTTCCTCCACCTAGAGCTTATGAATTGAACTCCAAGTTTTGATTCAAGCTTATGATTATGCTCTTGGGGTAGTCGAACGAATCTAACTGGCTCAAGGACACTATGCAGTATTCTGCACTTCTTGGCCTTTAGATGAGGTGTGCAATTCTGACTTTCTGGCAAGAAGAATTCCAGAATGTAGGAACCTTGTTCCTCATTCCTTGACGCCTCAAATGGAACGGACGAATTTATTTCTATATCATCATCCAAACACAATGTGGAAAAGTTCTTGGAGTGTGGACCAATGCCCTCAACTACATGAACATTGGGACTGTCTACTTCCTCAACACCCATGAAACTAGAGTCAGTTAAATATGTATCATCAATGTCCTTGGTTGACTCTAGTATATCTTCTACAACATCGACATCCTCAAAATCTAGTTCGATTGATTGTTGGAGTTCTACTCTGACCTCCTCCCTTAGCACCTCAATCTTTGCATCTAATACAAGCTCATTTTGGCTACTATCCACAATATCAGCTGGTTGAGCATTAAATGTTTCAACTAATTGACGCACTTGTGCCCCCAGGTTGCGAATAGTAGCATCTTTCCTTTGTATATGCAGTTGTTTCTCATAATTTTGTTCCACAAGGCACCTAAGCATATCCTTGATCTCTTTCAGGTCATCATCACTGGGTTCTTTGTTCCTATTAACTTCACAAGAAAAAGAAGAACCATCAAAGTAAGGGGTTGGGGGAAGATAAGAAGTATAAGCACAACCATGAAAGTTATCATCTTGACCACCACACATATCACATACATTCCACACATAAGATTGAGTTGGTGCACATAACTCGCTCTCGGGAATATTTTGATAATTTTTTCATGGGTNCATGATGCCATGTTTTAACAAATAAAACTAAAATAAAGAAAATAAAAATCAAATACAAAAAAAAAAAAAAAATTCAAACTTGAAACCTAACAATATGTACACCTACAGCTACACCGTTAGTTCCCCGGCAACAGCGCCAAAATTTGATCACGTCCAACTCTAGTCCTAAAAAGGATAAGCGGTCATTGCAAATATAATCCGATTTAAAAGTCCGGAGTCGAATCCCACAGAGAACTAAGGCTTAGCTATAATTGTTCAGTATCACTAAGAAGACAAGCTAGAAAAATTCCTAAGTTATGAATATTAATATTCTTATAACAAACTAATTAACTAAGAAACTAAAGCAGTAAATTAACAACTAAAGATACTAAGGGTTGGAGATTAAATTTAGGAGGTCTAGAGTTATGATTACCCCAATTGTCAAAATTCTTCCTGCTATGTTCCCTGCAATTTTGCCTATGTATTCTCTATTGATCATGAGCACTTTAGGTGTCGTAATTCTCTCTCGAGCAACTACAACAATATACTAGGCATATTCTCTCAAACTATGCTATTTGGATTTATCTAACAGCTCACTATAACCACATCAAGACTTTGTTATTTCTAATCCTACCTTTAAACCTTTGGTATTGATTTATCACATATGCTAGGAGTGGCATTGTTCAACAACAACCTTAATATGTATCCTTTATGAAGCAACACATAATAAATAGGCATATCAATTGATGGCCATTCAATCAACAACAATAAACACGTAGTTGAACAAGTAGAGAAATCCAACGGCTCAATTATATAAAAACATAACAAGAATTTATCCTACAAAAGGTTCCATCAAAACCCTAAATAAAAATTTAGCTATTCATAATAGTATGTAAAACTACAATATTGAAATTCATAACCAACAATTAAAAGTAGGAAGGGGAAGGAAAAACTCGTAGAAGAAGTCCCCGCCTTGCTCCTATTGTGTCTCGGCCTCCTTAGGTCGAATCTGTGTCAAAAGTCCCAAAAATAACGTTTTTCTATGTATATCTACCAAGTAGGGTCGGGCCCAAACAATTATAACTTCTCCTACGTGAAAAAGTACAATTTTCCAGGTCCGTACGTCCGCGACCGCGGACTCAACCGCGGTCGGGCACGGACTTTACCCAGTGTTTTGCCTCAAATCCGCGTCCAGATCCGCGGTTGCGTATTCAACCGCATTTTTCACCCTGTTAAACTTAGAATTAAAAAAACCGAAAACAGAAAAGTTATATCCCTTTAAGTTATCTTTCCATCCATATATTATATATACCAAATGGAATTTTGAGGAAAGAGTTATATTAATTTTACTAGACAATGCCTACTCGGTTCTTCGTTCGTTGTTAACTATAAAATTTGATCCCCGAACACGAGCCCGACTTAATTACTTGGGATTTTACTCATACTTCAAAGCTCTAAATCACTTGAATTTATTCCATAACATATATATATCTCGAAATCACTCCTACAAGGCATAAAACACACAATTAGTGCAAAACACAAGCGATTAAAGCTCAAGCTCAATTAAAGTATAGTAAATTAGAGTGTAATCTATGTAATCTTCGTGCTCTTTGGCCTTACAGTAGTCTTCATGCTCTTTGGCCTTTTGTATCTCATCAGTAAGATCAAACCCCCGAACATGGATCTCCGAGATTGGCACTTGGAGAGTTTGGCAGTCCACTGTGCCCGAGTTTGGGCGGTCTCAGAAGCTTCTCTTTCTTGGGCTTGAGCAGCTTCAGCATCAGACCGGTAAACGGCCACGATTTCCTCTGCATCAACCTTATCCTTCTTAGCCTACGATTTGGCCTTTGCAAGTTTGGTGGCCAACCGAGCCTCGAGCTCCACTATTTTCTTGGCTTGTGCTAAGCTGAATCTCGGCCGATGACAATTGGGATCGAGCAACCTCTTTCTCTACAGCAAAGCGGTCCATACTTTGTTTCCACCCTAAGGTCTCCGCCTTCATCATATTAGCCTCCTCACGGAAATTCTCGACCTTCTACTGAACCTGTGGGATCGAAGTGTTAGCCGCCATCCTCGAACTAATGCCATGAGCTTCTAAGATGTTCATTACCTGCTCAATCAGGTCGGTCTGATCTTTGTGCGGCTTGTCCAACTCATCTTGGAGGTCCTTGATCTCCTCTTCTTTTCGCACGCAAAGAAGTTTGAGGGAATTTCTCTCCTTCGATAGCCCTTGAATGTCGGCCTCACATCGGCTCAGCTCTGCTCGGGATTTGGAAAACCCCTCTTGATTGAGTGCCAAGGTCTATACGGAAAGAAGAAAAGAAATTAGACACAAAAATAAGAAATAAACATAAGTATGATGTCAACGAGGGGAGTTGAGGTTTACCCGATTCGAGATTTGTTGAGCCTCATCAAAGAGACTCGATGCTTCACTCAGGCCGGAAGCTTCTTCAACCCCGATAAAGTAACCACAGAAGGGGTCCTCCCTTCCCTAGGTTCTGTATATATCGGGAGTCCTGATAGCATGGGCCTCCCGAATTCCCTCCTCGGAAAATGAGGGCAGATGCGGTGAGTCTCCAATTTCAATTTCTCAAATGGGTCTCTTGGGGAAGTCTTTTCACTTCGAAAGGCCTCGGAGCCAGCCCCTTCAGACATACCCGCCGTTTTCTCATCCCGGTGAGGGGAACCTTCGGTCTTCGACGACTCGAGGACTTTTCCTGAGTCCTTTTCCAAGACCCCCTTTGCTCGAGGCATTATCTCCTCAACCACCACCGACTCAGCGGCCTTTGGGGCCTCGATGGTCTTCTTCACTCGGGCCTCCAGTTCGGAACCGTCATCGTCTTCTTCTTCTTCTTCCTACCTTAACCGTTGAAGTACATTCGCACGCAGGGAAATGATGTTTTTCTTCGGCTTACGAGCTGAATTTTTCCTGGGCTTTGGAACCTTGGAGATTGAGGGCCTTTTTCTCTCTTTATCCTTCACCAGTTTTGGGACCGGGGTCAAAGTCTCCTCCTCACCAGAAGGGTGCTCATGACCGCATCTTTGGCTAGGCCTATATATAAGAAAACTGAGTAACTACAAGAGGAATGTTTTGATCAAACTACTATACACGTGAAAGAGATCTTACCATGATTTTTGGCCTCCCATCGGCCCTTGGATAAGGTGTGCCATGCGCGTTCGGTGTAAGTCGATGTCGGACTAGGTCCCTGACCCATCTCTTGAGGTCGGGGATGGCTCCAGGCATCCAAGCAGTGGCTACATCAAAAAAGAACGTCAGTTATAAACAAAAAAATAAGCCAAGTAAAAAATAAAAGGGGATCGTACTTACGTTTCATATTCCACTTCTTAGGAAAAGGAATCTTCGCGGCCGGAATTAGGTTCGAGGTCTTCACCCTAAGAAAGCAACACATCCATCCTCGGTCCTTGTCCTCATCTATGCTAGAGATGAAGACTTTGGTGGCTCGACGTTGGAGCTTAATTAACCCACCCTGCTAAAGCCAGGGGTTGTATAACCTACCGAGATTGTCGAGGGTGAAGGGGAGCTCGTCAATTTTTCTCGAGAAAAATTGAGGCTATATAACGATCCTCCAGAAGGAGGGATGAATTTGACAAAGAGTCACTTAGTACTTCCTGCAGAAGTCTGCGATGACTGGATCGAGGGGACTAAACGTGAAAGTGTAAGTGTATACACTCAGATTCCCTTCTACGTGGGTAGTAATACTTTCATCGGGGGCCGGTATTACGACCTCTTTATTCTGCCAATTACAGTCCTCCTTCACTTTATCGAGGTACGTCTTGGATATCGAGCATAATGTATCTCGATACCAGCTCGCAGCGACCTGGAATCGACGAGGATTTCTCGGTCTTGAAAATGGAGTTTAGCACACACCCTCCAGGAATAAATTGCTCAAGGTGGGGTTCCACCGGTGCTTGTTCTCCGGTCGGTTGAGAAGATGTAGCAGTTTCTTTATGTGGTACCGTTTTTGACGTTTTAGCCATTTTGGTTTGAGTTTGAAGAGGAGAAGATAATAGGAGTTGATGTTTGAAAGGAAATTAACAACAAAAGCTGAAGATTTTATAGAAAGGAAGAACTTAAGAGATGTAAAAGTTGTGGAGATTAGAACAAAGTGAAGTTAAAGTTCGAATTAGTGAAAAAGGGCCTATTTATGGGATTCACGGTGACGGTTCAAAGGCACTAGTGGCCGACCACCAACTGACAAACATTAATGTCTTGGGGAATTGTACCAACGGGACATTACGGTCATTTTCGTCGCTTACATCACGAGGATGACGTCATGATAGGTCGAGATAAAAATCGATGTCTCAATTCGTTTCTTGTCATTTCAATCCAAAAAATGAGGGGACTATTTGTATACGATTAAAATCAGGCCCACACGATTTTACTATTTGGCCGATGATAGGAAGTCACATCAAGGGTCAGCCCCGTAGTGGATCAGACCAAAGCATGAGGGTGAGGTACCGAGTTTTAGGATTCGAGGTACCTGTCGAGATCGAGGCCAATAACGATCGAGACAAAATGAGACAGACATTGAGCAGGATCAAAGATAGCATGATAAGGGAAAGACAAGATATCCATGATAGGTCGAAGATCATGGCGGAATCTCGGAACGGATCAATCAGAAACGACTAATTAGCTAATCATGGGATTTACTTCTGTAATTAGAGTTCTACCATAGGTATAATTCCTCTACTATATAAAGGGGAGTACTTATCATTTGTAAGAAACATTGTTGAGAGATATCAAAGAAAAATAATTCTCTTACTCGTTTATACTCTTGTTCATCAGCTAATTATATTTTTAAATTGTTCTTGCACCAATTAGTTCGAGGGTACTCAAACTCGAGGGCTGAGTTCCATTCAAACACTGGTTTGCTTTACTTTATTGTTGATTACTATTATTAATCCTCATATTTCTCAATTGGTGTTAAGTGAAATCACGTATCCTTACAACCACATTATAAATTTAATTGTTATCCAATTTTAAGGGTAAACAAATTTATTTTTATAATCTTCTCGTAAATATTAAATCAACTCTTTTCTTACCTTATTCATTACATAAAAAATATTCAAAGATAATTCTCTTCCCCTCTTATCCAATCACTTTAAAGTAACTCTTTTCTTCCTTTTACATTACTCTCACTCAAAATAGTTAACCTTTGGACATAACTCAAAATTCTTCAAGTGCATTCTTTAATTATAATCTATTTAGTTAATTGAAAAATACTCTACTTGTTTCTACATATTTTCTTTACCTTCTGTCGTGTCATCAGATGTAGTTTTAATATACTTATTTTATACCCCTTTGTATATAATCTATTATTTGATACTCATGTTTAATCGCTCTTCATTCAAACTACTATTCTTTGCATATATCAAAATTAATCATTCTTTTGAACCTCCCCTCCTCTATTTGATCAAGTCCACCAAAACCACGTCTTGTTTCTCTTGACGGGTGCCTAACACATTCCCCTCAAGATAGTTTGTACCCTTACCTAGAATCTCAACAGTTTCACAGACCATAATTTAGTGTAAATTATATAGTGTAATATAGATGTCCTAGTATACCTTAAATAATAGTGGTGACTCTAAACTTTAAATAACCTTGTAGAGTACTATATGTTGTACTTTGTTTTAACTTATGCAAAATAGGGTATAAAAACATGGCGAATCTGCTGGGAATACTGCAGATTCTAACCATAATGGATTTTGTCAATTACTTTAGGGATTATAAGTTCTCTAATATTCCAATTTATATTCTTTCTGTCACATGCTTTAAGTCGTATATTCTCTGCTTCAAGTCGTTGTAACGACCCGATCGGTCATTTCGAGAGTTCTAGCCATGTTTTCCCCGTTTCTGCTTCATTATATGTGGTTCAGCTCTATTATGTTGTGTTAGTTTGGTTGGCCCGGGTTCTGAGCGATTTTGGAGAGAAATGAGACATTTAGTCTCTTAAGTTGGCTATTTAGTTGGAAAAGTCAATCGGAAGTTAACTTATGGGTAAATGATCTTGGAATTGGGTTTTTATGGTTCGGATAGCTTCGTTAGATGATTTTTGACTTAGGAGTGGGTTTAGAATATTATTCGGAGGTCCATGGTAGAATTAGGCTGGAATTGGCGAAATTGGATTTTTGGCGATTTTCGGTCGGCAGTGGAAACTTAGCTATCGGGGTTAGAATGGAATTCTGAATCTTATAATAGGTTTATAGTGTTGTTTTTGGTGTTTTTGCAAAATTTCATGTCATTCGGAGGTGATTTGATAGGTTTCGGCATCGAAAATAGAAGTTGGAAATTCTTAGTCTCATTAAGCTTGAATCTTTGTGTAATTTGGTGTTTTGATGTTGTTTAGAGTGTTTTGAAGGTTCGATAAGTTCGTATGATGTTTTGGGATGTGTTGGCATGTTTGTTTGAGGTCCCGAGGGCCTCAGGTGAGTTTCGGGTGGTTGAAGGATCATTTTTCGACTTTGGTTGATGGCAGATATCTACTGGTGTGAGTTTTCTGGTTTTTTCTGCATCTGTCAAAAATCAGGGTAGTTCATCCTCGGGGTGGTTCATAATGGGGGAATTTCATCCTCGAGGTGGTTCATAATCGGGGTTGTTCATCCTCAAGGTGGTTCATAATCGGGGTGGTTCATAATCGGGGTAGTTCATAGTCGAGGTGGTTCATCCTCGAGGTGGTTCATAATCGGGGTGGTTCATAATCGAGGGGGTCAAAATCGAGGGAATGATCGAGGCCATGGTCGAGGGAGAGATTGAGGCCATGACCGAGAGTAGGCCGAGGGCAGCCTGGACAGAAACTGTAAGTTATAAAATAAGGGGACTTCATCCCATTTTCCATTTTTGACGAATTAGAGCTTGGGTATAGGTGATTCTTGAGAGATATTTCAAGGAAAACATTGGGGAAGTGATTCTTACTTGGTTTGGCTAAATATCATGATTATGCCTTTAATTTCATCATCTAATTTGTGACATGGGGTGAAATTTTTGGGAAAAAGAGGAAGTGGTCTTGAGATGGATTTTTGAGGTTTTGAATGAGACTTTATTGTCGGATTTGAGTAAATTTGGTATGTATGGACTCGTGAGAGGATAAGGATTCTGATTTCATGATTTTTATTGGATTCCAAGACGTGGGACTGGGGCCAGGTTTGGCCAATTTCGGGATTTTTGATTAAATTTGATAATTTTCGCGTGGGTTTTCTTGTTTTATCACATATTGATGTTATAGTATTGATTATTGGTAGATTCGAAGCGATCGGAGGCTGAGTCAAGAGTCAAAGGCATCGCGAGTTAGGATTTTGGCCGGTTTGAGGTAAGTAATGATTGTAAATCTAGACCTAAGGTATGAAACCCCGGTATTTCATATTGTTTTTGTAAATGAGGTGACGCATATGCTAGGTGACGAGCATGTGGGCGTGCACCGATAAGGATTATGACTTGGTACATCTCGTAGCGACTATTAATCCGCGTATTCGATTTTAAATCATATGATATCCCGTATTTTAGATATTTATACTATATTTTGGGTTGTACGCCATGTTTGGGGCCTTGTGCCGACCTATTTGGATTCTCAGGGGTATTTTACTACTATTCTCACACTATTTTGATAGAAAATATAATCTCAGTCTTGATTTATACTTGTTCACTGTTTATTCCTGTTTATCCCTCTGTTTTTAAATAATGAAAGATATTTTGGGCTGAGTCCCCGTGAATTGTACTGAGTTGCCCGAGTGGCTTGTGAGGATGATGACTGGGTGAGGCCGAGAGCCGGATTCTGAGGATAGTGATGGATCGGGCTGCACGCCGCATATATATATATATATATATATGGGGATCGGGATGCATGCCGCAGCGATATAGAGCTTGGGTTGTAGAAGCCCCTCCGGAGTCTGTACACCCCCAATGAGCGCAGTCGACTATTTATGGATCGGGTTGCATGCTGCAGCGGTTATTACATGGATCGGGTTGCATGTCGCAGCGGTTATATACGATACCTGTTGAGTGAGAGTGCTGAGTGTGAGCATTGACTTATGAGAGAAGAGTCACGAGTGACTGAGAGGCTTGCCCGAGAGGCTTTATTTGTGAGTGACATTGTGCTCGAGGGGATAATATTATATGAAACTACTGTTTTCACTCTTCTTTACACTAAGCCTCTAATGAAAAATGTTGAGCAAATGTTTTACACGAGATTGTAAATGGAAACTTGGAATTTTTATGAAAATATTCGGAATGTAGATTCCATACTTGATGTTTTTATTCTACTGCTGCTTATTACATGGATTTACATAATTTTTAATGCTTGTCACTGCACTCAAGTCTTTAGTTATGGTTTTTACTTATTGAGTTGGCGTACTCACATTATTCCATACACCTTGTGTGCAGATTCAGGTACCGGGGCTGAGAGATAGTGGATCTACCCCATTTGGAGCATTGTTCGGAGATTGTGAGGCGGCTGCTCGGCGTCCGAAGCCTGCCCTTTCTCCTTCCTACTCTATCATTTTACTTTACTTCCCAGACTTGTTGTAGTAAAGAATTAGTATGAGACTGTATCACTTCTTAGATGCTCATGACGGATGACTCCAGATGTTGGAGTAGTGTTTAGATATTTTGACCATTCTTTATTGTCTTGAAATGCTAATAAGCTAAATGGAAAACCCTTATGTTATTCTCAGTAAATTGGCTAGCCTAGTATCACGATAGGCGCCCTCACGGCCAGTTTAGATTTGGGATCGTGACAGTCGTATACTCTGCTTCAAGCTGTATATTCTTTGCTTTAAGTTGTATATTATCTGCTTCAAGTCATATATTATTTGTCGCATTCTTCAAGTAGTCTATTCTTTGTCATGCACTTCAAGCAGTATATTCTCTGTTATACGCTTCAAGCGGTGTATTCTTTGTCATATGCTTCAAGTGGTATTTTTTTGTCACACGCTTCCAGCGGCATATTCTCTGTCATGCTCATGTTGTTTATGCTTCCATAATGTCTATGTTGTATATTCTGTTACATATGATTGTGATTTATATTCTTTGTCACATGCTTATGGTGCTACCTTATTAAATTGTCATCACTTTTATATCAACTCTTGGTCATACTAAATCACTCACTTATAAAGATTGTTCGCGGATAGCATAAAGTTTCTTTACACCATTAGTTCAATTTAACCAGCTATACTATATGAATCACTTATATCCATTTCGTTCTATTCAGACCTTTTTATCACTTATAAAGATTCTTAGGTTGGACACTAATCCTGCTATATATTTCTTTCCTTTAAGTCTTCTGAACTGACACTATCGAGTTAAGTTGATCTATAATAACACAAACAATTTTTTTTCTTTAGAGTCGAAACAGAATGACAAAGGGCTAAATCTCAATGGGACAGAACTGATTAAGTTGCACTGATATATCATAAAAAGTTTTTAGAATGTTAGCATATATAACTTAAACCCGCAAATAGCCACTTGCCGGGATTAAAACGCACGTCTATGGTTATGTATGCTAGAGCGATAGGGGAAACCAGTAAAGGAGATTCTGAACTTCAGAATTTTAGTTTATAAGCAGTCACACAAACATTATTCAGAACTTCAGAATTTTAGTTGTCCTACAGGCTTGCCCAGATGTGGATCAACGGTATCCTCTAAACATGTCATCTAAGCATTAATCAGGACCATAACTTTAAACAAGTGATTGATTTTAAACAGGCAGTTTTTCTCCGTTTAGACCCTATGATGTCTATGTGCTGAGGATGATCACAAGCATAAACACATAAATTGATTTTACGTATTTATCTCTATAAGCATGATACTAAGTGTTGGAACTATTTTTATACTTATAGGCATGTTGGTTAGATGAGGAAACTAATTTTTAATGGTTTACCTATAGGCATGATATCTAAGCGAGTGCAACATGATCTCTAATTGATAAGTGGCCTAGAAAAAGGATTTCTAATGCACCTGTGAGAATGCAGGATTTTTTTAGAATGAAAAGTAGAAATTTAGGACAAATAACAAGATGAGTCCTATAAACATTATTTATAATGCACATAAAAGTCCTATAGTCATGGTTACTAATGCATGTAGAGAATCATAACAACCCTACGGGCATGATTTCTACCCAATCCTCACAAAATATATAAAATGTCCCTCCCAATTTTACTAATATCCCCAATATCTATTTTTTACAAGAATTATTATTACAGACCAAGTGTAAATAAATTACAAAATGAAATCACTACACTATAGAGTGCCTGGATAGGCCCAAAATAAAACCTGGAAATCCAAGCCTTCACCCAAGTCTGAAATACCAGTATCTCATAGTACCAAAATGGTATCCTGATGTGTCAAAGTTCCCAAGGGCCTCAAGGACCACAGGAAACGCTCACACCAGGAACCCTTTAAAGAAACAGTTTTGTGCATAAGTGTGGAAGAGCCAGCCCTAGTGTGTCAGAGTTCGGAGGAGTCTCATGGACTCCTAGGTAGTGCTCACACTGGAGGAGCAGGACCCTTGATATTCTAAGATAGGAACTGAAAGCCTGGAAGGGATAAATATTACTTAGTGTGACTATCGCCCCTAGTAGAGCGAGGGGGTTGAGCAACACGAAGAGACGATGAATGAAGCAAGGAGAGATAAAAGCGAAAGAATACCTTGTTAAAAGTTTCAGAATAAAGTGATAGACAAAAATGTTAGCAGGAGGTAAGAAGAGAGCTAATGAAGCATTAAGAGTAAGATGTGATACATGGATGACAACGGTAGGTCAAAAAGATAACAATGTTACAGAATCTATAGTCAAATGAAGAAAGAGACGAGGGGTGATGTGCCTTAAGACAACAAAATAATATAGGCCATACAGTCAGTCCTCATTTCGAGAAATAAGTTCGTGACTCTAACGTTATTAACAGAAGGGAAAGTTAGACCCCGAAGTAATATAAAACAATATGGACTGGTGAACAAGATAAACTAAACAGGAATTAGGAACTGAGTGATTTGATAATAGTCAGCCTTATGAGAATTTCATTATGAGTTCCGGCAGTAATAGAATAGACAACAGAAGAAGATCCATGAAGAATTCAGAGGATGGTAATTCAGGAAAATGCTTCATAAAGCAAGCAATATGAACAAAGTTAAGCTTAAGGGACTATGTGTTCCAGTTACACTAAGTGTCACCATTGCAAGTGAGGAATTTTGTTATCCTTGGTACATAAGGATTATCACAAGGCAAGTAAGGGTCATTGATGATGCGAAAGAACGCCAAAGATGGAGAGGAAAAACATCTATAGGCAGGTCGTCGTAGCTCCAAGTCTTAGTACTCCCCGAAAGGGGGGAATATGGAATGATAAAGGAATAATGCGATAAAAATGAGAAAGGGATGAGATTGCACTTATCTGAATCCTATAGATATGCTATGATTCCAGAGCGTTACGTAAGCACGACGTCAGAAAAAGGAAGTAAGTGTTCCTGCTCGGAAGGTTATTGATAAATAAGGAGCTAGTGCAAGAGGTAAGTTAGACAAAGGAAATAACCCTAGAGAGATTACACGAAATATGGATATGACAATGGGTCGACGAGTAGTTAGTAGTTGATTCAGGAAGAGCCTAATCATAACTAGACAAGAAGTTACGGACAGATCAGCAGATTATGCAAGATAAATGTAGTAAACCCTAACATGGAGAATCCAGCCTCGCAGTAATGTCATTATAATACTTCAGATATATTCAAATAGGAGTTGGGGTAGTTAAAGATACTGTAGGAGTGTCACGGGGATAAAATAAAGTACCATTTGGGAAGGCAGTAAAAATATCAGTTCAGAAGCAACCATATAAGAACAAGGGCATGGAGGTAGGAAACTACAGATGATTATAGGCAAGGAAGGACATCAAAAGGTCCGAAATAAGCTCACAGCTTTACGAGAGTTAAGGGTTCTCCCTAAGTACTACAACGAAAGACTAGCTGGGGAAATAAGGAAGAAGGCCTCAACCTAAGCACAACGACCTAAAGAGGAAATGGTCGTGTAAAAACAGTCTCATAACAACATTGGAAGCACTCCAAAGGAAAGTGGCACCTATCGTGGCTACTGAATGGGAGGTGAAATTAGAAGTAATATTCGAGATCATATGAGTTGTACGAAAACTCTGGCATGTGTGGGCACTAAGATAATCTAAGTATGGACGCAACACGGGGGCAGAAAGACCAGCAAAAGTAACAACTTACCTTGAAAGAAAGCTAAGATGGAACAAAAGAAATTATTCAATCAATAACCCAGAGTTGGTTACGTTATGAACGCCCTTAAGGGTTCGGAATTTTATACGTACAGCATATACATCCATAGAAGATTCTAGTATACGTTAAAAGAAAGAATTAATCCCAGGTAATAAATGAAGGATTAAATTGTTAAAGGATTGTATCATGCATATTCCTCAGCGCCCAGGAACGGCTAAACAGAATAACTAATACCATGAACCCCAGAGTGGGAGATAATTTAAGCCGACATAAAGGTCGATCAGAAGAAGTAGGAAACTAAAGAGTTACATCAATGAAATGAATCAAGAATCCGATTATTGGACCCAGAAATTATAGAAATCGTGATTGAGAATATTGCTGAATTACTATTAATATCAAAGGTACAAGGGAGATATTACAACAACCATATCCTATAACGGCTCTACGATAAAGCTAGTTAGAAGAAATACCAGCCTCATAAGAAGTCAGTATGGATCTCCCACCGGAGTGTATAGGCACTAGAGGTGCAAGTATTATAATAGAGCTTGAAATGGTGGATGTGATTTATATCTATGTGGGAGGGAGATTATGAAAGAAAGATAGAAGAATGTAAAGTGATATTTTAAAGTAGGTAAGGTAAAGGTGAACAACGTACGAAATATCAAGTATAAAAAGATGAGAGTGGTCCATACATGAGGTAAAGGACTAGAAGTGCTGGGATTCAGTATCCATGACTGATAGCAATGTCGTCAATGAAATACTTCACAGCCTATGTTTTCTACGTACCGAAAGGTCTAATTAGAGAGTAAAAGAAGATTTAGTGACAATGCAATGTCTCGCTTAGTGTTCCAGAAAATGCATAGTAATTGATCGCAAGCTAAAGTATGATAGAACGACAAGGTTTTAGAAAGATAAGAGTAAGGATAAGAAGAAGGCAAATGAGAAGGTAATGAAAATGGATAAGTCCTCAGGATTAAGCATGTGAAAACAAAGGAGATAGTGGTTCCTCTAAGTTATAGAAAGCTCAATATATCTTGAATGAACTCAAAGGAATTTAAGACTAATAGCACCCTTCATAATAGAATAAGGATGTAATTGTGATAGATAAAGGATGACGTTTGGGCCTTCGATTGAGTAATGATCTAACAAAGAAAAGAAAGGGATCTCATGAATTGGACATGATTAAAATATCCACACAAGGTGAATCACATTGGGATGCTGGGAGATACGGTTATGGAAGCATGGCATCGCCCCAAGTGGATAAGTCTAATCAATTCAAATGATCCTCAATGCAACGTGAGACCTAGTGACTATGTAAGAGGTTTCAAGTTATCAGTGGTAGAGTGCAGATCAATATTGAGGTGAATCAACAATGGATGGATAAAGATTTACAAAATATAAGATGAGAATAAGTTGTCATTCTTAAGATGAATAGTAATGAGGAATCATTAAAGGACTCAGATCTATACATATAAGCAGTGAAAGAGTAACCTGGAATTTGGTAGCAGACCTCAGTAACGATAAATCGAAGTAAGAGTTATGGTATAATATGACCTACCTAGATACGGTAAAAAAATCACGCGGTTAAATAGCCGATTCTATGAAACAAGATGTTGCAAAAATTGTAATTTCAACAAAATACCGAGCAAAGAATTTTAGTATACCTACAGATGCCCAGAGGGGCATTTCATAAAGCTCTGTATATGTTTGCGAAGTGAGGCCTAGAGATTGGCCAGAAGCTAGAGGAAAAATAGGAGAAGAGTCGCATAAGCGCACTTACAAAGTCAGAGTCGTACAGGTTGCATGATAAAAGGTAGCAACAGTTACAAGATCGGAAGGATTCCGATCACGAGTAGTGGCGTGAGAAAGAGGCCCAAAGGGAGGAATGCCTTGGCCTTTGGATTTATTCACATAACAGTCGTCGAGATGGAAAAAAGAGTACTAAAAAATTTGGAAGACATAGGTTATGAAAATGATAAGTGTATCAGTCAACATTCGAGGATGAATGTTCCGAAGGAGGGAATGATGTTAGATCCCGCATTTTTGGTATGTTAATATTTCGTCGTAAGTTAATCGACGTAAGCTCGGGTATGAGATTATTTTAGAATTATAAGTATTATGCTATTTCAAAAAAAGGATAAAAGTAAATTCGTGAAGGTGATGGCAAGCAAATCAAAGAAAATGAGTTTCGTCAAAGTTTGTCAATTTGGAATAAAATACGGTCCGAGCTATAATACCCGATATTTATGGACTAGTGCCATAAAAAGTACCACATGACCATGATAGTGATATTTACAAGGTGCTCTAAAAATGAGCAATATTTTAAGTAATTAAAGATAATTATTAATTATGCGGATAATTGATTAATTATCGGGTAACGGGACATTACCTAGTTAATTAATAAATTTAGTAGATAATGATTAAGATTCCCCTCCCACCAACATGGAAAGCTTTCCTAACTCTCTAAATGACTAATAATAAAGATGGATAAGGTGTCAAACCTTAAAGTGACACCAAGCTTTCAATGAGGTGCCCACCAAAAACAAGAATAACAATCTCAAAAAATTTAAAATCATTACCTACACACCTCTTCTGAAAAGGGTTCATCAAGCTTTAGGAAAATTTTTCTTCAAGATTAATAGACCAGCAAGCTTCGTTACAAAGAAAGCACGTTAAACATTTCAAATATGCAAATGCATATTGCATATCACATAGGCTACGCCCAAGCTTTCAAAAATTCAAATTTACATGATATTTTACAATATTAAGGGAGTACGGTGTAATCTTTCTTAAGAAAATCGACTCAGGTATGTTAAGGCTATCTCTTCTTTCTTTTGGCATGATCTATACAACAAAAACAAAACGAGAAAATGCGCAATTTCCATAAATGACTCTATTCATAGAAATTTTAGAAATGCTTATGCTCTTGATTCTCCATGTGTCATATTATTCTATCATATGTTCAAGGGTCTCAGAAAAATACGTAAGTTGAAAACGTTTACTTCATGATATTATTCAAATGCATAATGGTCTTATGACACTCCAAAAGTTATTTTGACGTACTTCTTATGCATTGCATTCATGTACATTGACCCATGACCAGTCGCATATATATATATATATATATATGTATGTATATATATATATATATATATGTATGTATATATATATATATATATATATGTATGTATATATATATATATATATGTATGTATATATATATATATATATATGTATATATGTATATGGGATATGGAAAAAGGTGACGGCGTTATATACGCACCACCACCTGATCAGGTGGTATACGTTGATGATTTGCCCACAGTGGCCGAGATGATATGATGGGATGCCCTCAGAGGCTAGATGGTGTTATGAACACATGTACCTATGCACGACATGACATTTATATGCATATGCACGGCATTATAAATATTAATGATTCACAGAGTTATTCATATTTACATGTCGAGTCTTTTACTCCATATTTATTTCATGTCCATTATTTACTAATATTCATTCCTTACATACTCGATACATTATTTGTACTGACATCCATTTTGTCTGGGGACGTTGCGTTTCATGCCCGAAGGTCCCGATAGACAAGTCGAGAGCCCTTCAAGTAGGCTGTCAGCTCAGCGGAAGATGTTGGTGCGCTCCATTTGCTTCGGAGTTGCTTGTTTAGTTAGTATGATTTAGATGTGTATTGTTTGGTATGGCGGGACTCTGTCCCGACCTTTATGAAAATTTTGTATTCTTAGAGGATTGTAGACAGATGTCATGTACGTAAAATATTGTATGGCCTTGTCGGCCTATGTTCGGTGTACGGGTTGTTATTTTGGCCTTATATGCCATATGCCTTATGCATAAGTCGGTATCACATGTTGTAGTCTACGCATCTCACGGCAGCCTTCCGGCTCAGTTATCTATGATAGTATTACTCTATGTTGGTACTCGGTTGAGTAATGTCCCGAGTGACCGTTGCGGCCCATCCAGGCTCGGGGCGTGACAGCTCAGATACCAACTTGTCAAGACCTGGAATTCCCACTGTCGAGACCGTGATGTCGCCTAACATTTCACTTGCTAGGAAAGCCAACGTTAGAACAATTTATTCATTTTTCAACAGTTTAAATTAAATAATGAGAAAATAATAAAATAAATATAACAATCCAAATTAATGTGTGGAAGCTAAAACGGTTAAAATATCTGATACAACCCTGGACCCAGTGTCACAAGTTCTTGAGCTACTAAAATAGTACAAATAAGGGTCTGAAATAACATGAAGTTTTCTGAAAAGAGAGTACACACCTAAATAAAAAGGGAAGGGAACTCCAGGAGCTGCGGGCGCTGAGCAGTAGTATCTCAAGTCTCCACAAGCTGTCCAATCCCAGCACGCTAATAACCGTCGATGGGACTGACTCCAAAATATGAATAATAAGTGCAGAGAGTAGTATGAGTACAACCAACCACTTGTACTCTGTAAGTTCCGAGCCTGACCTCGACAAAGTAGTGACGAGGCTAAGGCGTGTCACTCAAACTACAACCTGTATGCAGTATATAATAAAGATAGAAAAGGAAATATGGAACGAAATAAGATAGACAACTGAAAATAATAGCTACAGCCTCAAGAAATGAGCCAGTGACATTCAGAATTACCAATCCTTAGAGTTTCAAATGAAAATATGGAAAACAAACACACCTCAAGGAAATAGAAACACATAGGTTTTTGCGGCGTGCAACCGGATCCCACCACACAACACAATCCTCCCTTATTCCACCGTAACAATATCAACAATCATAAATAAATAAATATGTTTTGGCGCGCAACCCGATGCCACCATATAACAAATCAGTTTCACAATTCACCCTTATTTCATCGTATAAATCCACCCTTATTTCACCCATTGCAGCGTGCAACCTGATCCCACCATACAAGAACCAATTCACCCTTATTCCTCTGCATCAATCCACCTTTATTTCACATGTTGTGGCATGCAACCCGATCCCACCGTATCGGTATGAAATAATCACTAAGTGCAATAAATTTCATAGTTCAAATTACAAGAACCACCATCAACAATGAATATAAAGTTGAAGCAATAAGGAAACCTTGTACCAACTTAGAAATTCATGTATGAAGTACGACACGGCAAGACAAGTCCAGTAAATGACAATTAGAAGGTGCAAGTACGTTAATTATAGCAAATAGCAGCAAGTCATGAAAGCATGAAGAGGTCTAACGTTTTTAACAGGAGAAACAATGATTAACAAGTAGCAATTAAAGCATGGAAGGAATTTATTGCACATAACAGTTAATGCAGGGAAGGCGATAATTAAGGAAAAGTAGAAAATCAAGGAGACAAGTAATTCGGCAGCGTATAAGCACTCACCTTGCATACACGCCGCAAAACATGAAATTCACATAGAACATAGTTCAAGGGTTCCTAATTCCCTCAAGTCAAGGTTAAACTCAACACTTGCCTCGGCGCAGTTAATTCAGAGCTCTATCGGGGCCTTTACCCTAGAATCTGCCTCCAAACCACGCGTATCTAACCACAATTGACTCAATAATATCAAATATTTCTCAAGGAATCAATTATAATGCATGAATTTAGAATTTCTAAACTTTTCCCCAAAAAGTCATAAATCGACCCCAGGCCAACTTGGTCAAAATTCGAGGTTCGGAAAAAAATCTATTTACCCATTCACCCCCGAGCCCAATTACATAATTTTTTCGGAATTCGGCCTCAGTTTGAGGTCTAGATCCCTAACTTACAAAAAAACTCAATTCTTCCTAAATCCCCAGTATTCTACCATGGAAGAACAAAGATTAGGGCTAGAAAGTAATGGGTGATATTAGAAATGGAAGAAAATGAGTTAAATTGCACAAACCTATGGATTGGTGTTGAGTTTTCTCTTCAAAATCGCCTCTATGCCGAGCTCAAATGGAAGGTTTATGAAAAATGGGAGAAATCTCATTTTTGGTCTATTTTAATCACTGGGCGTCATGCCTTCTTCGTGTTTTCGAATGGCCTGCGGCGTTCGCGATGAGCAGCAGCCCAAGTGGCATTTGCGTTCATGAATCCTCCCACGCATTCACGAAGGCTAATCCCTCCTAGCCTTCGCGTTCGCGATCCAGTGCTCGTGTTCGCGTAGAAGAAACGATTGACCACTCCCCTAGGTCCCTAAAGCTACGCGGTCGCGTGAAGCTTGTCGCGTTAACGCAGGGTAAAAACCCCTAACACACCGCATTGGCGACACAACGATCGCGTTCGCGATGAAGAAAGTCCCACCCATCCCAATTCACTCTTCGCAATCGCGAAGAATGAAACAGATGATATCTGAAGCTGAGGAAAAATCATATTTTTTTCAAGTTTAAAACCATTTGTAGCCTATCTGAAACTCACCCGAGCCCTCAGGGCTCCAAACCAAATGTGCACACAAGTCAAAAAATATGATACGAACTAGCTCGCGCGATCAAAGCACCAAAATAATACCTAGAACTACAAATCGGATACGAAATCAAATGAAATATTCAACAAAACTTCAAAACTCCTATTTTAACAACCGAACATCCGAATAACGTCAAACCAACTCCGTTTCTCACCAACTTTGACAGGAAACTCATAAATATAGTAATGGACGTATACCGGGTTTTGGAACCAAACTACGGACCCGGTATCAACAAAGTCAAAGTCAATTCTTTAAAATCATAAAACCTTTAAACTTTCAATTTTTGACAAAAATCAATAACTCGAGCTAGGGACCTCCGAATTTGATTCCGCGCATATGCCTAGGTCCCAAATCACGAGACGGATCCACCGGGATAGTCAAAACATGCATCCAGATTTGTTTGCTCAAAATATTGACCAAAGTCAACTCAAATAAATCTTTAAGGCAAAATTTCATATTTTATAAGTTTTTAACATAAAAGCCTTCCAAAATGATACCGGACTGCACACGCAAATCGAGGAAGGCTTAAAGAAGCTATTGGAGGCTTCGAAATATAGAATTAGGTTCTAAAACTCTAGATGACCTATCGGGTCATCACACTTGCTGGGGTCATAACTATCGCAAGGAGTATATACATACTAATCAAGAGGCTAAATAAAGTCGAATAATCAATTATGATAAAAGATAAAAACAACTAGGTTATTTGCTTATTATTCTAATATGTAAGGCTTTTGAATCAATAAAAATTATTTATTACATTTTTCTACTTGAGTTATGTAGGAAATTATAATATTTAAAACTTTAAAGTCAATTAAGATTTTTCTTATTAATCATTTTTTTTTAATTATGACATAACCACAAAATTCATGACACTAGTTAATAGTAAGATTCTCATGACAAAGTCATCCAAATGATTAAATAGAATATATATCAACAACATTATTCGTAAATTAAGTGAGATAATATTCAATCAGTTGAACTCAAATGCTATCTACTTAAAATATTACAAATGAACAAAATTATAGTTAGTTAACTATAATTTTTTTATATCTCAAAAATTATCTTGAAATTTGTATACATATAAATTGAAGATTTTAAATACTATTGTAATGATTTATATGAATAAATATTTAATCGACATGATATTTTAACATACTTTTATTCTTTTTGATAATTATATTTTATTACGATATATTCTGTGTTGGAAAAATAAGGATAGGTGTTCTGCTTACAAAATTAAATATGAAACTTCACACACTTTAAAGTTTATATGACGAAGAGACATTATTTTGAGGTCCTTATACGCATTATGCCTAGCATTACGGACTGACAGTTCACCTTATCAAGATCTTAAATCAATTATCCCGAACCCATTTTGTCAAGCTATAGATCCCTCAAAGTTATCGGATAAGACATTCATTTCTCAATAAGCTTAATTTTTTTATTATGATAAACTTTCTTGAAAAATATTAGCGCGTCTTTTTATTTATATTTTCTGATGAGTTCCAATATGTGATGATCTGATAGGACATCTTATGATTTAAAAAAAAATTATTATTTCAAATCCCTAAATTTTCATTTTTCCTTCCTCGATTTGCATGCACGATCAGGGTATTTTTTCGGAAGGTTTATATGTTAAAAACTAATAAAAATAAGAATTTTTACCTTAAAAGTTAAATTGAGTTGACTTCGGTCAACATTTTGAGCAAACGGACTCGTATCCGTGTTTTCACGGTGCCGATGGGTCCGTATCGAAATATGAGACCGGGGCGTATGTCCGGAATCGAATTCCGAGGTCCCTAGCTCTAGATATGGAATTTTGATGAAAAATTTAAAAGATTGAAAGATTAATGATTTTAAGAATGGATTGATGTTTGATCTTGTTGATACCAGGTCCGTGTTTTAGTTCTGGAGCCTGGTACAGGCCCACTATATTATTTATGACTTATTTGTCGAATTTGGTGAAAACGGAGTTGATTTGACGTGATTCGGACGTCCGGTTGAAAATAGGAATTTCAAAGTTTTGTTAAAAATTTCATTCGATTTAGTGTTCAATTCGTAGTTCTAGGTTTTATTTGGTGATTTGATCATGTGAACAAGTTCATATGATATTTTTAGACTTGTGTGCATAGTTGGTTTGGAACCCCGAGGGCTCGGGTGAGTTTCGGATAGGCTACGGGTGTTTTGTAATTTAGAAAATCTGGTTTTTGTGCTTCAGCTATTATCTGGTGTCTTCTTATTCGCGAACGCGAAGAGCAAATTGAGGCATGATGATTTTCTTAATCGCGAACACAGTATCAGGGTCGGGAATGCGAAGCAAGGGGGCCTTACCCTTTGTGAACGCGAAGCTTTAGGGACCTGGGGGAGGGGTCAGCTATTTTTCTACGCGAACGGCATTGGCTCGCGAACGCGAAGGCCAGGGGGGAGCGGCCTTCATGAACGCGAACGTGGCAGGAATCCCCTTCAGGGATATCAAGAGGACCTGTCTGAGATTATTGGGTGTTCCCCCACAACATCAAGGTTCTCGTGCCATGGTTCCGGCACTAGTTATTTCACCGCCTGCTCAGCCAGCCGGAGGCAGGGGGCAGGCAGTCAGAGGTAAGGGCTAAACTTTTAGAGGTAGAGGTCAGGCCGTTAGAGGTGGGGGGCCGCCAGCTAGGGGCCGCCATAGGGATATGGTTCAGAGTGGTGGGGCCCATCCCCGATATTATGCTTTCCCAGCCAGGCCTGAGGATGAGTCATCCGATGTTGTTATTATAGGTACTATTTTAGTTTGCAGTAGAGATGCTTCATTTCTATTTGATCCGGGATCTACTTACTCCTATGTGTCATCTTATTTTGCTTCAGATTTGGTTGTGCCTTGTGATTCTTTGAGTGCTCCTGTATATGTGTCCACACCTGTGGGGGGTGCTATTGTTGTAGATTGTGTTTATTGTTCGTGTGGTCATTATTGGGAGTCTTGGGACTAGTGTTGATCTTCTACTCCTCGATATGGTTAATTTTAATGTTATATTGGGTATGGATTGGTTGTTACCTTATCACGCTATATTAGACTGTCACACCAAGAAGGTGACCTTAGCCTTGTTGCTGTTAACTCGATCAGTGTGGAGAGGGACTCTTGGCCATTCTATTAGCAGGGTTATCTTGTATTTGAAGGCTCGGTGTATGGTCGAGAAGGGGTCTTTGGCTTATTTCCATGATTCTAGTGCAGAGATTCCTTCTATGGATTCCGTGCCAGTCATTCGTGAGTTTCTAAAGGTATTCCCTGTAGAGCTGTCGGGGATGCCAACTGATAGAGATATTGACTTCTTTATTGATTTGGCTTCGGACACTCAGCCCATTTACATTCCGCCATACCGTATGGCCCCTCCAGAGTTGAAGGAATTGAAGGAACAGTTGCAGTATTTGCTTGATAAAGGATTCATTAGACCTAGTGTCTCGCCCTGGGGTGCACCGATGTTGTTTGTTAAGGAGAAAGATGGGTCGATGAGGATGTGTATAGATTATCGGTAGTTGAACAAAGTCACCATCAAGAAAAAGTATCTGTTGCCGAGGATTGATGACTTATTTGATCAGCTTCAAGGTGCTAAGGTGTTTCGAAGATTTATTTGAGATCTGGCCATCATCAATTAAGGATTAGGGCATCTAATATCCCTAAGACAACTTTTCAGACTCGGTATGGGCATTATGAGTTTCTAGTGATGTCTTTTCGATTGACAAATGCCCCGGCTGCATTCATGGATTTGATGAACCGAGTGTTAAAGAATTATTTGTACTTCTTCGTGATTATGTTTATTGACGACATCTTGATCTATTCCTGCTGTCGAGAGGAGCACGAGCAGCATATTAGGATTGTGCTTCAGACTCTGAAAGACAACCAGTTTTATGCTAAATTTTCAAAATGCGAGTTTTGGTTTGATTCAGTTGCTTTCTTGGGCCACGTTGTATCAGTAGAAGGTATTCAAGTAGATTGTAAGAAGATTGAGTTAGTCCAGAACTGGCCCAAACCCACTTCAGTCACGGAGATCAGAAGCTTCTTGGGTTTGGCAGGTTATTACCGTTGATTTGTGGAGGGGTTTTCATCTATAGCAGCCCCGTTGACCAGGTTGACCCAGAAGGGTGTCCCGTTCATATGGTTAGACGAGTGTGAGGCGAGCTTTTAGAAGCTCAAGATTGCTTTGACTACAACGCCAGTGTTGGTGTTGCCCACATTCAGGATCTTACATAGTATATTGTGATGCTTCCCATATTGGGTTCGGTGCAGTATTGATGCAGGAGGTTAGGGTGATAGCATATGCGTCGCGGCCGTTGAAGGTTCATGAGAAGAATTACCATGTCCATGATTTAGAATTGGCAGCCATTGTTCATGCGCTGAAGATTTGGAGGAACTATCTTTATGGCGTGCCGTGTGAGGTTTTCACGGATCATCGGAGCCTTTAGTATTTATTCAAGGAAAAGGATCCGAATTTGAGGCAGAGGAGGTGGTTGGAGCTATTGAAAGACTATGATATCACCATCTTGTATCATCCCAGGAAGGCCAATGAGGTGACCAACGCATGGAGTAGGAAGGCAGCGAGTATGGGCAGCCTTGCATTTATTCCAGTCGGTGAGAGGCCGCTAGCATCAGGTGTTCAGACTATGGCCAACCAGTTTGTGAGGTTGGATATTTCATAGCCCAGACGTGTTCTAGCTTGTACATTCGCTCAGTCTTCTTTGTTTGAGCGTATCAGAGAGCGGCAGTATGACGACCCTCGTTTGTTGGTCCTTAGGGACACAGTGCGGAACGGTGGTGCCAAGAAGGTTACTGTTGGTGATGACGGAGTCTTAAGGATGCAGGGTCGTGTTTGTGTGCCTAATGTTGATGGACTTCGAGAGTTGATTCTTGAGGAGGCCCATAGTTCTAGGTATTCTATTCATTCGGGCTCTGCAAAGATGTATCAGGACTTGTGGCAGCACTATTGGTGGAGGAGGATGAAGAAGGATATAGTTTCTTATGTAGCTCGGTGCCTAAATTTCCAACAAGTAAAGTATGAGCATCGGAGACTTGGGGGTTTGCTTCAGCAGATAGAGATTCCTAAGTGGAAATGGGAGCGTATAATCATGGATTTTGTTATTGGACTCCCACGGACTCAAAGAAGTTTGATGTTGTTTGGGTCATTGTGGACAGGAAGACTAAGTTAGAACACTTCATTCTTATGGCAGTTACCAATTCTTTGGAGTGCCTGTGTCTATCATCTCTGATCGAGGTACGCAACTCACCTCACATTTCTGGAGGGCAGTACAGCGTGAGTTGGGCATGCGGGTTGAGTTGAGCACATCATTTCATCCTCAGATGGACGAACAATTCGAGGGCACTATTCAGATCTTTGAGGACATGCTCCGCGCATGTGTCATAGATTTTGGAGGATCGTGGGATTCATTCTTTCCCCTGACAGAGTTCGCCTACAATAACATTTACTAGTCGAGCATTCAGATGGCTTCTTATGAGGCGTTATATGGTAGGCGATGTCGGTCTCCAGTTGGGTGGTTTGAGCCGGTAGAGGCTCGATTGTATGGTACAGATTTAGTACAAGATGCCTTGGATAAGGTCAAGATTATTCAGGATCGACTTCGACACAGCTCAGTCAAGGCAGAAGAGTTATGTCGACTGTCGAGTTCATGATGTTGCATTCATGGTCGGGGATCGGGTATCACCCATGAAGGGTGTCATGAGGTTTGGAAAGAAGGGCAAGCTAAGCCCAAGGTATATCAGACCTTTTGAGATTCTCGAGAGAGTCTGAGAGGTGGCTTACGGGCTTACTTTGCCTCCGGGGTTATCAGCAGTTCATCTGGTATTCCATGTGTCCATGCTCCACAAGTATAACGGCGAACCGTTCCACGTGTTAGATTTCAGCTCTGTCCAATTGGACAAGGATTTGACTTATGAGGAGGAGTCGGTGGCTATTCTAGCCCAGCATGTTCATCAGCTGATATCGCATAGTTATCCTTCAGTTCGAGTACAGTGGAAAGGTCAGCCCACTAAGGCAGCTACTTGGGAGTTAAAGTTGGACATGCAGAGTAGATGTCCCCACCTATTCACTGGTTCAGGTACTTTTCAATGTCCGTTCGAGGACGAACGATTGTTTTAGAGGTGGAGAATGTGATGATCCGATAGGTCATCTTATGATTTAAACATATATTGTGTGTTCCGAATCCCTCAATTTCTCAAATTTTCCTTCCTCAATTTGCATGTGTGGTCCGGGTATTTTTGCAGAAGGCTTATATGTTAAAACTGATAAAAATAAGAATTTTTGCCTTAAAATTTAAATATAGTTGACTTCGGTCAACTTTTTGAGCAAACGGACTCGGATCTATGTTTTAACGGTGCCGGTGGGTCCGTATCGAAATATGGGACATGAGCGTATGCCCGGAATTGAATGCTAAGGTACCTAGCTTGAGATATGGAATTTTGATGAAAAATTTAAATGTTTGAAAGATTAATGATTTTAAGAATTGCTTGATGTTTGATCTCGTTGATACCGGGTCCGTATTTTGGTTTCGGAGCCCGATAAAGGTCCACTATGTTATTTATGACTGGTCTATCGAATTTTGTGAAAAATGGAGTTGATTTGACGTGATTTAGATGTCCGGTTGTGAAAATAAGAATTTTTAAAATTTTCTTGAAAATTTCATTCAATTTGGTGTTCAATTCGTAGTTCTAGGTGTTATTTGGCGATTTGATCGCACGAACTTGTTCTTATGATGTTTTTATACTTGTGTGCATAAATGGTTTGGAGCCCGAGGGATCAGGTGAGTTTCGGATAGGCTACGGGTATTTTGAAACTTAGAAAATCTGGTTTTTGTGCTTCAGCTATTATCTGGTGTCTTCTTCGTCGCGTTGGAAAAGGTACTCTCGCGAACGCGAAGAGTAAACTGGGGCAGGGTGATTTTCTTAATCGCAAACGCGATAGCTAGGTCGCGGAAGCAAAGCAATGAGGGGCCTTACCCTTCGCGAACGCGAAGCTTTACGGACCTGGGGAAGGGATCAGTTATTCTTCTACGCAAACGAGAGCATTGGCTCGCGAACGCGAAGGCCTTGGGGGGAGCAGCCTTCGCGAACGCGAAGGAGGACTCAACACGAAAGCCAATCGAGCTGCTGCTCATCGCGAACACGGCAGGCCATTCGCGAACGCGAAGAAGGCCTGACCCCTGTGACTTAAAACATAACAGCAGCAGGATGTTTCCCAAACTTTTATAACCTTTCCATTAGAACTCGGCCTAGGAGAGATTTCGAAGAGAAAACTCAACAACAATTCATAGGTTTGTACTCTTTAGCTTATTTTCTTCCATTTCTAGCATCACCCATTAATTCCCAGTCCTAATATTTATTCTTCCATGGTAGAAACCTAGGGATTTAGGGAGAATTGGGAGTTTTTGCGAATTGGGGAATTAAACCTCATTTTGGGACTGGATTCCGAAACTAATTACATAATCAAGCTCGGGGCTGAATGGGTGAATGAGGTTTGGCCCGAATCTCAAGTTTTGACCAAGCGGGCCCGAGGTTAATTTTTGACTTTGTGGGGGAAAACTTGAAAAACCTAAATATTGATTACTTTAGCAATATTTGATGTTATTAAGTTAATTGTAGCTAGATACGAGTGATTTGGAGGTGGATTCTAGAAGAAAAGTGATAATTGAGCATTGAGTGACATGTGGAGCGAGATAAGTTTTGTGTCTAACTTTGACTTGAGGGAATTAGGAACCCTCAACCTATTTGCTATATGAAATTCAATCATACTGATATTTTTAAAAATAAGGCGACAAACCTTCCACTTGATAGTACATTTCATGCATTATAATTTATATATTCTCCAAAGGGCGCACATAATTGAAGGCACAAATGAAGTATAAATTTGGAATCAGAGAGGTGCCTGCATAAAATAAATACTGAAAGCTTTTGATGAATGAAAATGACTTTTCTCATTATTGATTCTAACAAGGTCAACTAACAGCTACACTAAAAAAAGTTGCTCCCAAGTGATGCATCGGTGCAACAAACAAGAATTATTCCAATAAAAATAACCCAGATTACCCCTCTTCCTGTTTCACTACTGTTTTCTGTACTCTGATCTGCCTTCAGAGCAAGCAACTTCACGCTTTGCTAGTCTTCGAACTAGAATCGCAGTATAACAAATTTGGTTGCGACATACTAAGCTAAAGAAGTAGAAAGGCTACATATGGTTTTCTTACAGCGATGGCAATGTCTGGAAATCACTTGTCTACACAAGATCACCCCATCTTACTTTATATCGCGCTGCAAGATAATGTGCTCCAATTGGTCCTCGACTTCCATAGGGGTAATATTCTGGAACTATTTTCTTATCCTCAAGTTCTTTTAACACTGGTGTAAAAAGAGACCAAGCAGCATCCAGCTCATCACTGCGGATGAAAAGCCGCCTTTCACCTTCTACAGCATCAAGAAGCAGGCGCTCGTATGCATCAGGGATCTCCTTCGAGTATCTACAAATTAAGAACGAATCAGTCATACTTTCACAAAGAAAGTATCATGGTGATGAGCATATCCAGTCAAGAAGCAAAGATTACGCTGAAGCAATGCATCAGAGTTATCTGAAAGAATCAGAAGATTTAAGCTTTAAAACATGAACCAAAAAAAGTGCAATAGTTATGGTCTTAAGCACCTGCCATTTAGAAGTTCATTCAAAAAGTGCAGTGAATTTCATGATCTGATACATGGACATGATGGGCAATCATTCTAGCAATCATCTTGTACTGATATCAAAATATGCAGTTGATCTATGCGGATCAAAATTCAAACAAGAAAAATGATGTTTTAAGGTAGCTTGGAATTAAGGCATGGTAGTTGTCGGTGTTGTTGTAATGTAGCTTTCATCTATATGAATAGCAGAAGGCACCTGAAGGAAAATCTAGAGTTTACAGTCGCAGGTTTTTCTTCTTTGCAGTAATAAAAATTAGCTTGCATCTTGTATGTCGAACAACTCATTAAAAACTTTCTAGCTGTCTTATTTCCTATATATTCAACTTAGCCCCTAAATCAGAGTAACAGTCACAAGTACGAAATGATGCATTATACATTTGTCATCAATACCTTGTCGAGTAAAGAAGATTAAGATTACTGCGATCCAATCTCATTCCTAGACCAGGAACTTTGTTATTGATCTTTAGGTATATAGCTTCATTAGGCTGGACACGGATAACAAGCTCGTTGGTCGCCTGGTCAAGATCTGAGCCAAAGTTCTTATTGTATAAATTTCCTGGTACATGCCTGAATTGTACTCTTATTTCCGCACTAGCAAAGGAAAAGCAAAATGGTATAAAAAGTGGCAAGTAAAAATATGAAGGAAAAGGAAAGCTGTATTTAGTTTCACCAACCTCCTAGTATGTAAAGCTTTCCCAGCTTTCATAAGGAAAGGCACCCCATCCCATCGTGCATTATCTATGAAAAGAGCAGCTGCAGCAAAAGTTGGGGTTAGACTGTCATTCGGTACAGTCTGGTCGTCGGTATAACCAGGGTAGGTAACATCTCCTTTTGTGTGACTTTTGTACTGCCCAATGATAACATCGTCTAGTTGTAAAGGTCTCATGGAACGCAGAACTTTTACCTGGCATGTAATAGGAATTTAGTTATGGAACTATAAAAAAATAAATTCCTCCAAAACAAATTGGTCATAAAGAGTAAAACCTTTTCATTTCTGATATCTTCCGCATCCAAACTCACAGGTGTTTCCATGGCAAAGAGGGCCAGAATTTGAAGCAGATGGTTTTGCATGATGTCTCTGATTATCCCATAATGATCAAAATAACTGGAGACACACATAAAAGTAAAAGAATGAAGTTCTGAAAACTAGTTCCACACAACCTAAATTCCAACTTTGACAAAAGAGAATTACCCTCCCCGTCCTTCAGTGCCAAAATCTTCAGAGAAAATAAACTGCACATTCCTTATATACTGCCTTGACCACAAGGGTTCAAATATCAGGTTGGAGAAACGAAGGACAGAAAGGTTTTCCACAAGTTCTTTCCCTAAGTAGTGATCGATCCTGTTGATCAAAAACAGAAATGAGGATAATAGTACTCTTCCTTCAGTGGGTCAAAAGCAAATCAACTTCAAAGAACTGCACCTAAAAATTTGATCTTCATTCAAGTACTGCTTAAGTGATCTTGTCAATGCAGCAGAGGATTCAGAATCCCGACCAAAGGGTTTCTCTACAATGACTCTTGTCCAGCCATGAGCAGATGATGCAGAGAGGCTAGCACATCGAACCGCATTAATAAAAATATTTGGTGGAATGGATAAGTAGAACAGACGATTGGAAAACCTTCCAGCCTGCAAAAATTATCAATGCCAAACTCTGAGACTTGCAAGTAAATTAGAAAATTAAGTTTAACTTCAACACTCATTAAAATTATGAAAACTGCAAGAAAGAGCTAGATGTGGCTGAAGATCTCAGCTGAAGTCAAATATCATCAAAAAGCTCTTTCATTTGCCAGAAAAAGGAGGAGAGACGTGACAGTATGAGGCTGTACGATGACTTTTTATGGCACAATCAACCCAAAAATTCATAATGCTAATATCATCCTATGTGTGTGTGTATATATATATTAGGAGAAGAATCAAGTTCTCTCTTTGCCATATCCTACTAGGTGTCCAGTAGTAGGGTTGGGTGTTTTAAGATGAACTAGCAAGACAGATTCAACTTGTAAGCCCTAATAATGCTAACCGAATAACCAAAAAAACTGCAGTTTGCTGTTTTAAATACGATCCGCGGAGCTTCATTATATAATTGAAAAGAAACGAACTTTGGGCTTAACTCAACCCTAAAAGCTAGCCATGAGATGAGTTGCCCACGACCATGTAAAGAGACCTCCCTATCCCGAAAGAGCCGATGTGAGACTCCAACACCCCCACCCCCTCTCGTCCTCTTCCTGCACGCCCAGGACATCTGGAGCGTGGACGACATATGATAGGGGCCCACATCACGTAAACAATTAATTGGGATAGGTCTGAATCTGATATCATAATAAAGAAATGGATCTTGGGCCTAACTCAAAACCAAAAGCTAATTTATGAAATGAGGATTGCCCAAGACCATATAAAGAGACCTTCCTATCCCTAAAGAGCCGATGTGGGACTCTAACAATAACATCGCCAAAAAAATTGCGACCTCAATTCTCTCAAAAGGAGACCATCGCTAAATACCTCATGTTCCTTCAGCTTTTTATCGAGCTCCGCAAAGTTTTCCTGGGAATCGTACTGGCCACTGTGGTAGAAGCACCTTTCTAGAAACTGTTCCATCTTTTCACCACAATTTTCCCTGAATAACAAAGTTAATCACTATTATCTATCACTCACAAAATAAAGCATGAAGCAAAACAAAATGGAGTAAATGCAAAATGAGAATAATTGGAAATATATGTATATGTTACTGATCAAGGCAAATCACACCTCTTGTCAATCCTGCAAGTAAGGGTCTTGCTAACCATGTTCCGTAGTTCAGCATCAGTCATCTTACTCCGGGCATAGCCAAAGATAGTGAAATGCTGCATTAACAAAAGGGGTAACTTTATGAGAGCCATTCTACCTAGGGATGGCAAACGGGTGGGCGGGGTTGAACATGGGCAAGTCAAAAACGGGTTAGGAAAAACGGATTAAAAATCCGACCCGCCCATATTTCGTATGATAAAGCATGGATTAACTAATGGATAGTATGTGTATCCATATTATCCATAATTTCTTGAATATTGTCATTTTTTGGAGAATTCCTAGCCTAGTGAAATATAGGCAATTTCTTTCTATTATTATAAGAAACTTGTAAATAAAATCCTTTATTGTATTCAGATGTTAAAGTCAAATTATAATATTACAGTTGTATCAAACAACAGATTTTTTTTATTACATAAAACATTAGAAATTAAGAACGCACGCATTTCCTAGGAAGCAACGTTAAATGTTTTGCACATGTAAGCTATAATCTCAGAAGTAAAAATACTAATAATTGGCAAAAAGTATCTAAAAATAACATCATACTTTTAGTCGTAATTGTAATAAATAATTTCGGTACTGTACAACAACAAACCAATTTCGTTACTGTATGAGCCATCAATTAATTTGTATAGTTTCTTCATGTTGGCTAATATACCAACTGCATTTATTGCTCATTAGAATAACATCAGATTTGCGAGTTCAATAGCTCAGGATAATCGTCCAGCAGTTTATAATTATGTCTTCATTTTGTTAGATTGATTTTTCGAGCTAATTAAGCACAATTAGTTTATAGAGAATTAAAGCTGGCCGAAATTAGTTGTGACTGATTAGTTACGGGTTAGAAAAATAAAAATTAAATGTATGCAACTTTAACTTTGATGAGTTTCGTTTTTATTTGACCCACTTATAATAAATTAGATATCCAACCCATTTTTGAGCGGATAATATGGGCAGATACTCGTAAAATTTATCCATTTTGCCACTTCTATTTCTACCTTATCTGAGTGTGGATCCAGTAATGAACAACATACAGTTAACCTTAAAAACCTCAATGAAACTGAATAAATATGGAACATACCTCAGGGAGGCAACCCTCATAATAAAGTGCAAACAGTGCAGGAAATATCTTTTTCTTGGCAAGATCTCCTGAAGCACCAACAACAGTAATACTGACAGTTGATTTAGCTTTGTTGCTATCGAAATCAATTGTATCTTTCTGCTCCTTTGGAGGTGCGACTGGCAAAATTCCATCTCTTAATTTCTTCAAAGGATTTTCATTTTCGATTTCGCTAGGCGGAGTCGCTACTGCACCTATTGAACATTAAATTCAACAAAGAAACTAATAGAGAGAGAAATATATATAAGGGGAACAAGAAACTTTTCTTAATTAGTAAAAAAGATAAGGGGACAAAAAAACTAACCATCTTGCATGCGAACGGCATTCCAAAATGGCTTCTGATTAATTTGCAAAGAACCAAACTTTCTCGACAAAATTGAAGAAAGTGCTATCTGCTTATTATGATGATAATTATAGAGCCCAATAGAGGAATTAGAGTAAGAAGCAACAGCCCCAGAAGAATGGGTTGAAGGAGAAGAATAAAGGGTCACCATTTTCTTGATTTCTTCACTTGTCTCTGAAGAATCTGTATCTACAAATATCTTTATGTATATCTAGTGATAGAATTAAGAAAATCGGTTTGTTAGATAAAGATAGATAGGAGGGGGGAGGAGCTATGGCGTTAGAGGACTTCGGATTTGTCGAGGGGGTTAGTCTCTTGAGATCTCCGAAAGGGTGCTTCTTACATCTTTGGCTACCAATTTAATATTTAATTTGTTCGTCAAGTGGAAAGGGGATTAATAGTACTCTAATGTCTAATATTAAGAAAAACGTAAATTACGTTATTATCTAATTGCATACATTATCCTGGATGCTTTTTATGGAGTTTTGATTTAACCCGAAACTTTGGTTATGTTCCGTTTACCCTCAAAAACTAATAAGATGTGGTTTTAAGGATACGCGGATTAATTCAATATAAATGATAAATTGGGTTAGATTAAACACATAAGGAACATAATAAATTGTCAAACCACTTAAGGGGTGATTCCGGACTCAATAACAGCCTTTAAGAAATGCCTGCCCTCAATCTCGGACTCACAATAATGAAGCACTGATGAGCAAAAGTAAGAACTTTGAATAACAAAGAAAATAAGAGTATACTGTCTTGATATGTGTTACAGTGTGGTTAATGAATAAACATATCACCCCCCTCTATATAGTAGGGGTTCTATTCTAAGTATAATTCCATAAAAGTTAAAAATCTTTTGTTTAACCAATACGTCCCGAGATCCACGCCGTGATATCCCACGAATATCACAGGCTTTTGTAGGTCGTGCTCGATTGCCTAATAGTGCTCTCCGAGGCCTTTGGGATTCGAACTGGACCAGGGGTCATGGCCCCGATATTCCCGAGGGCGCGCGTTTTGCCCCGGACCCCGGCCCTAGGGGATCCTTGCCTCGATTCTGATTTCTTACCGTCACATCTCTTGCTCCGTTTATTTGATTGAAAACCGAGGCGTCCTATGGGGTCGGCTTCACCCGTATAGATGTTCATAATTTGTCACTCTCTTTGTCCTATTTCTTTCTTTCTTTTCTTTTTCTTTTTGGTATGTATTCTCCTAATACAATGTTCAATTTTGTTATAATCAAGGCCAAAACATAAAGGCATCCGGAGAAGTGGATGTAATTTGCAATATGACGTTTTTAATGCATTCTATATGGATTTCTTGGTTAAATATTTTTGCTTTAAGTAGAGTAATATGTGTGTGCTTAAAGTTCTTTACATGAACATAGAATAAGTTGTCCAACAATAATAACATACGTAGTGTGATCCCATAAGTGGAGTCTGAAAAGAATAGGGTACACGCAGACCGTACCTCTATCTTGTGTAAGGTAAAGATGTTGCTTAGACTCTCAACTCAAGAAAATTATTTTGAAAATAGGTTGAAAAATACATGAGTAAAAAAGGTTCAAAGAAAATACTAAAGAAAAGAAAGTATTAACAGCAAAATATAAAGATAACTAAAGTAAAAAATAATTGTAATAATAAAATTGAATTATAATAACAATAACAATAACAATAACAATAACAATAACAATAACAATAAGAATAACAATAACAATAACAATAACAATAAGAATAACAATATAATAATAATAATAATAACAATAATAATAATAACAATAATAACAACAATAATAACAATAATAATAACAATAATAACAACAATAATAATAATAATAATAATAACAATAATAATAACAATAATAATAACAATAATAATAACAATAAGAATAACAATAATAACAATAAGAATAACAATAATAACAATAATAATAACAATAAGAATAACAATAATAACAATAATAATAACAATAATAATAA